>JAHWFP010117696.1:0-23517 GCA_023313725.1 Lithobius niger | reverse complement strand
AACGGGGGGGGGGGCGTATTCAGACCACACAAGGGGGGAGGGATGGGTGTCCGCGGGGTCACAAGGGGGGGATCTGCACAATGGGGGAATAGGGTGAGAAAAGGTGGAGGGGTAAACGGGGGGGGGGGGTCGACGGTCAAATTCATCTCTTGCTGCCCAGTGAAGTACTTCGCTGGTGCCAACGGGGAACTAGCTAGACTGGCGTATGTTACGCCGGGGGTACGGCTAGTAAACATTAAAACATCTAACTTGACATGCCACTGGAGTTTGGCATTGCACCTTACAACTGCATTACAGTAACTTTGAAATTATCCCCTACGGAAACAAAATGAAAATATGTTGCTACTCTCAGTGGCTGTCATATCCAGTTTGGCTATAAAATGCGATCGCCGACCGGTCGAGTACATATAATGTGTGGAAATGCTATCATCATCAGCTGATTATTGAATTCCAGCTTGACCAGCTTACAGCCGGGACTTTAAACCCTCGAAAATATTGGCGTTGGCCACGTGTCTTCGGACCAGAGATAACACGCCACTCGCACAACGCGACTGACCGAGACGGTTGGGAAATTTTGTCAAGGGCAGTGCCAACGAGGCGGTGATAAACAACCATCAAATTTTTGCGCCAGCTCAACCAAAATTTCGCTTGTGGGGGACTGATTTTGCGGCATTGTTTGAAGTGAGCTTGGTGATCTGCTAAACAACAAAAACCCCAGGCTGGTGTTTGCCGTCTTAAAAGAACTCGAAACTGTTTGGGGTTTTTGGTAAAATCTGCGAGTTGTCGCGGTTTTTTTCGTCCATGGCATTTTTTCGTCTTAAAAATCTTCAAGTGACCGGCCGAGAACGGGCTTTAGGACTACGGAATTTCAGCTAACCCTATCCCCGCAGTTGCTTCAGCCCACCCTTTTTGTTTTAGTTTTTTTTTTAATTTTTTTTTTTGACGACTCGGTCTCAACTTAGTTTTTGAGAGAAAAGGCACTGAAAATCCAAAGAATTTGTTTGAGGAATTTGTACATCGAAACTGTTTTTTACCTAAAGCACCAACTTCGCAACACCCCCATATTTGGTGAAAATGGCATTGGACTTCTTCGCTGGTTGTGTTGGAGGTAAGTTTTCACGATTATGGAAATTAATCCAAACTTTCTTTTAATCCTTAATCTTTCAGAACTTAAGACCCGTGATAATTCAAGCAGATAAGCAACGATTGGGCCTTTATTTTAGATGCTTGGACAATGAGGAGAATTGTAAGGAAGTTATACTCGTTAAAATGTGTTGATTTGTAAGCATAATTTATTTTATTATAAACGACTGATTCTAAACTGATTCAAGGTCAGTGAACATCGCGGTATGAATGTAACAGTGGTGCTCCCCTGAGAGGGGGGGGGGGGCGTAAAGGGGACAAGTGTTCTCCCCCCCCCCCGACCTGACGTCAAAAGTAAAATCTGGCAAAAGTACTCAAGGCATTTCCTGCAAGTAAAAAATCTAAATATTGACTTTTAAAGAGTTTAAAAGCACAAAAACTGTAGAAAGCCAGTTGTTTTACAGGGATCCGAAGGACTAGAAGCAATCTCACCTCCTTGGACCCTTTAGGGGTGCGCCACTGACGCTCTAGGTTTCAGTAGGCGCAGGTGCACACGTGCGGTCGCCGCTGCGGTACCGCATTTGCGGTTTGGTTTACATGCCATCTGTTGGATACTGCACAGTACCTGCGTCGACGTTGCGTTACCGCCCACCCGCCGCTCGTGCGGTCGTTTTGCGCCGCAATCCCCCCCCCCCCCTCCGTCAACGCAGCGGTACCGCAGCGTTAAAAAAACGCAATTGCGTCTCTGAGTACCTTGGATGACTTGAGCGGCGCACACGTCCGCCGTTTACCGCAAACGCGTTACCTAAAATGGCGTCCAATTTCGAAGAAATAGACATGGAATCGTTTATTGGGGGAGTAAAGAACTATCCTGAAATATGAACTGTTGCTGCAGAAATGATTGAAGACTCATTGGAAAGTAATTAAAGAACTTATCTGAATTTTTTAGTTAATCTGCAAGGGATGCATAACCTTTTCCCCTGGTACGTCTTAAATCAGTACATCAATGTACCAAAATTCGTTGCATTGGTTTTAAAATATATTTTTTGTTCACAAGGTAGGCGAAAAAAGCAACATCGTCTCATTGGTTTCAAACTATAGTTTTTTGTACACGAGGTTAGGGAACCGAACGCGCACATACGCACCGAAGCGGCACCGCAACGTCAACGCGCGTTAATAAAACGCACGTGTGCATTGATTGGATGCGTTACCGCAACGGCGCCGCAGCGTTCAAAAAACGCACGTGTGCACCAGCGCTAGGGATACGGAGAAGTAGCCTCACCATTGACAACAGGCCTAACTTTTTGAAAATTCTCACAAATATCAGGAAAGTTTTTGGGAATAACAATAGCATGCTCGAAAAAAAAAGCAATCTATACGTATTAAAAAAAGGGGGGGGGGGGGGGGGGGGTTGCCAAAGTTTGAAGTGGCAATTTTTTTTGCTTCGGTTTCTCCCTCACTGCTCAGACCTTAAAACGTTTTTCCCTTTTTCTACTCAGACGTGCCGACATGACCAGTGGCGCACAAAACTGGTCTTTCAAACATTTAAATGCCCAGAACTGCTCAACTGAGTTGTTCGGGCAGCCGCACACCGACAAAACGTCTCACGACAAGACATTTTGTTGAAACCTATCTCAGCATTAAAATTAATTAATTTGTGGGTGGATGAAATGGTAAAAACAAGAAAACCTCCTGACAGGTCATTCCCACAAGGACATGCAAGAACGATATTAAATTTTCGATCAGATTATTGCTGGTCTTAGGGTCACAGTGAAAGCCAATTAAAAGATACCAAACATTAAAAAAACATTAAAAAAACGGGATTAGCACACTACTACTGGCATTGCCAGACCTGCCAGCTATCTTTTATTTGGCTCTTATTGTGACCCTAAGACCAGCAATACTCTGATCGAAAATTTAATATCGTTCTTGCATGTCGTTGTGGGAATGACCTGTCAGGAGGTTTCTTTGTTTTTACCATTTTACTGTCTCAGCATGTTGCAGACGTCTCCAAAACCATAGGAATGAGCTGAACGCCGCACACCGGATGCGACCGTTGTCGCGAGACGTCTTTAGGCGTCTCACGACAACAAGGCGAAGCTCCTTCTAGTTTCGTCTGTTGGGAGTCTCTCGCGACGTTTCGTCTTGCAACGACGTTTTGTCGATTTTGGTGTGCGGCCATGCACCCTAAGGGCGTGGCGTGGCGTAGCTACAGGGTGGCAGAATCCCACCGGCCCCCTGCCTCAGTGGGTCCCCGAAAAAAAGAAAATATTATTTACATATTAGAAAAAAGCCTATATGCCTTCGTAAATGCGATAGCCAGCAGTGAGCTTTAAGAGGCGAGTTTTCTTTTCGTTGAGTTGCCACGAACGAATGGGGTGTCTGTGGGGTCTGTCTCTGGATCGGTGTCTCTGTCTATGGAATGGGGTCTGTCTTTGGGTTGGATGGCCATGCATGCTGTGCTCCTTACGTTTTTTTTAAGTTTCTGGCGGTAGTACGTAATGTAGTAGGTAAACAAAATAAATGATGAGAAAAAGAACGCATTTACCTTGGGCAAAAAAAACTAAGGAAAAGAAATGTAAGATTGAAGCATCATTGGCTGGAATGTCAGAAATATTAAGCTTTTATATTGGGGGCGCCAAGGGCTAATTTGCCACCGGCCTCGGCTAATGTAGCTACGCCACTGTCTAAGGGACCCTGTCAAGTACCTTTTTTTTTTTTTTTTTTATCTTTGTTGAGCATTGCAGGAAAGCACAACTTACCATCTGGATAGGGGAGTCCTGGCCAGTTGGAACCCAGTCCTGGGGGGCGGGGGAGACATCATTTATTTCTTTAGTCCTTGGCAAGGGGCGGGGAAAGGTTAGAAAATCAAAGACGAAACTCAAGACAAAATACAATTCTCGGCCACGTAAATAGTAATTGCAGCAGTCAAAAAAAAAAAAATTAACGGAATGTCTTGGTTTCTTTGGCGGTGGGGTTGGGGGGGGGGGGGGACCCCACGCGAATACCCGTAAAAAAAAAAAAACGCCGAAAATGAAGCGCTGATTAAAATTCAGACACAGAATTCGGCGAAATGGTTGCGAAATGGTAGTAACCAAGGCGTTACTATTGCGTTATTTAACTATATCTTAACTATTGCGTTTTACCAAAACACTTTCTAAAACGAATTCTCTGGTTCCCTGGGAGATACTTCGTATTACCAGTACGCAATTATCAAATCAAGTTATGGTGCTGCCGAAGGAGTTTGACTTGCCTTTTATGACATGGCGTGATGAGCTATACGATACTTTAAACTGTGTGTTGTAATATGTTTACTGAAGACGACTCAGCTTAAATATGAGAAAACTAGCTGGAACCCGTGCTAAGCACGGAGGGCCGAAGGGAAATAAAATGTTTTAGAGTGTCCCGTCTCCCCAGTTCCTTCACCCCAACCTTTTAATTTTAATACTTTAAACTATCCAAGGCCAGTTGTCTATTATTACGAATTACATAACTTCGCAGGACTTCCAGTGCCACCCCATGCTCGCACATAACTTTCCATCTGAACTGACCTTGTTGCTGTCAATATAGCTTTCCAGGGGCGACAACAGATGGCACCCCATGCGAAAATTTGACAATCCATGGTGACAATGCACGGCGTCAAGTTTCTCACGAATGTAAATTGTTGGTCCGCAAAACTGTTTGCTTCCTATTATGGTGCTGAGCCATGCTGCCATACCTCACTGTAATTATTATGTAGAATATTTACATCTCTCCTCATTAAAAAGATGCAGTTTATGCTTGGTTGGTTGGGTGCTTGGTTGGTTGGTTGGCTGGTTGGTTGGGGATGATCATCTTCTCCTCTGGAAGTAGAAGGCTACAAATATGAGAAGTTTGTCAAAAGAAAGCAAATTAACCCGTTCGTTGTGTAGGCGTATTTTCAAAGTCCGAGCTGGGTCCTAAATGACCGAAATTAACGAAAAATGACCATTTGCAACAATCGGCAACAATCACCCAACAATGCCTCAACAATACATGACGTCATGATTGTTGCCACATTTTTTTTTGGAACGTCCATCAACAATAGTCTGGCGTCAACAGACCAACGAGGAGCGAGTCACTAAATTGTTGTTCACAGTAACAATCAGTAAAGACGCGTAGCTTTTCGCAGTATTATTTTATTATCCGTTTTAAAATTGGAGTCATTCACCGATTCTATAATAATGACAAATCTAGGACAAGAGAATAATCGTTTAGCAGCAACACAAAGATAGAAAAAGATTAAATGCTAAATACTAAATTACGTATAGAAAATATATTCACACCAGAAAGGGTGCCAGGAATACTTTTACGTGTGAGTTTTGTATAATTTTAAACAACAATATTCGAGCATTAGTTTTTACGTAAGGCCATCAGCCAGTTCCCTCCATATTTGTGCTAAAACACGAGCAGCTTTGGATAAGAGTTAGTGTCTTGTGTATGCCTAATTTGCATTCAAGCCATGGCGTTTTCACTTGATTTCTGCAGCTGTTTTCGCCAAGTGATGTGTGGTTCTTGGTGGTTACATATTTAGTCTCGTTCCTGAAGAAATGTTTGCGATGATTGAGTGAGCGAAGCGAACGAAAATCATCGTTTGTCATCAATAACAGTAGTAAGCTAAATATTTATACTGTAGTGCAAATGAACGACTTTCTATGTTGGATAAAAGAACATTGGAATCGTGGCGTTTTCACTTGATTTCTGCAGCTGTTTCACCTAGCGAGGGGTTATCAGAAAGTGAAGTGATAAGGAACCGATGGAAAAATCTTCACTGAGCAGGACGTAAAGAAAAAAAAATCTTAAAAAAGTGAAACAAAAAAGCCCATGTAAAGTGTAGTACTAACACAAATTACATATGATGTGAGGTTCTCGGTGTTATAATGATTCAGTCACGTATCTGAGGAAATGTGTGCGCTGATTGAGTGAGCGAAGCGAACGATGGTCAGCGTTTGTCATCAGAACAGTATTTGTTACCTAAATACAGTAATTAAGTAGTAGGGTAGGGTGCGCTGATTGAGTGAGCGAAGCGAACGAAAATCAGCGTTTGTCATCAGAGACAGCACTTTTTCTTAAACACTCTTAGTAAGTTGTAGGCTAAATATTTATCCTGTAGTGGAAAAATGCGCACATTATTTGGATCACTTCCTTGAACATATGGTTGTCATATGGTTGTTTGGCTGCATGCTCCGGTATTTTCTGGTAATGGCATGGTTGTTTGTTTGCTGTTAAGTTTACTTTGTTCTTATCGTTTTATTTTGGTCAAGAGCTTACGAATGTAGTCATGGCTCTGGATTAAAGAATTGAATTGAATTGAACATATGTTTGATAATTTTTTGCTGGCAGTGTCTGTCAGCACCGTATGAGTTTCAACAAGAAATCTCCTCGAGCGCAGCGAGACGCGGCAGAAGTTATTCATTGAAAGTCTATATACTGACAAATCCAGGACAAGAGGATAATTGTTTAGCAGTAACACAAAGACAGACAAAAATTAAATGCTAAATACTAAATTACGTATAGAAAATATATTCACACCAGTAAAGGGTGCCAAGAATATTATTACGTCTGCATCTGTATCATTTCAACCAGCAATATTCGAGCAGTAGTGTTTACGTAAAGTCAGTTCAGCCGGTTCTTTCCTTATATGTGCTAAAACACGAGCAGGTTTGGATGAGAGTTATTGTCTTGGCCTAACTTTCGTTCGAACCGTGGCGTTGTAACTTGACGTTCTGCAGTTGTTTCGCCAAGTGAGGGGACACCAGAAAGAGAGCCGATGGAAAAAGCAGTGTTGAGCGCTACCTAAAGAAAAAAATCCTTAAAATGAGTGAAACAAGAAAACCCATGTAAAGCATGGTGCTACCAAAAATGTCAAGTGATGTGTGGTTCTTAGTGGTTATATTGATTCCAGTCACGATTTTGAGGTAATGTTTGCGCTGATTGAGTGAGCAAAGCGAACAAAATCAGCGTTCCTCATCGGAAACAGCACTTTTTCCTAAATACATTTAGGAAGTAATATAGGCTAAATATTTATTCATAGTGAAAATGACCGACTTTCTACGTTGGATAAAAGGTCATTGGCCCCAGCCCAAAAGTTCAACAGGTATAGATACTGAAGTATAACATTACGACTCGGGAATGACATTATTTGACCATTTTTAGTTTTGTTTAAACTAAAACCATGGCGTGTTCTGTTGATGTGTGATTCACAGACGTACATGGTGGTCGGCTGTGGTGGTGGTCACGTTTCTGAGGTTGCGCTGATTGAGTGAGCGAAGCGAACGAAATCAGTGTTTGTCATCGGAAACAGCACTTTTTTCTAAATACATTTAGTAAGTAATATAGGCTAAATATATCTAGATACAGAATGCTAACATTACAACTCTGGAATGATATTATTTGTCCATTTTTAGTTTTGTTTACCACTTGTATTATGAATGATGCACTAAGAAAAACGCGCACATTATTCGGATCACTTCCTTGAACATTTGTTTCATAATTTTTGCTAGGAGTGTTTGCCAGCACCATACGAGTTTCACAAAGAATTCTCCTCGAGCGCAGCGAGACGCGGCGGAATGAGCGAGCGAAGCGAGCGACTCCGCTAGTAATATTTATTATTATTATCTACATCATTAAGGACGTATGATGTGCGTGTTTGTACGTCTACTCCTCTGGAACCAAAGCACCTACAAACATGGGAGTAGGACCAAACGAAAGATAATTAAATTGCGCTCAGTATTATAGGCCTATTTTCATCGCTGTAACTTGATATTATGATCCTCAAAAAACGCGAAAAACACTATTTTAAAACTCTGAAAAATAACATTACTGTTTTTTTTAAACCCTCATGACGTCATAGTTTGTTCATGAAAACCTCTTCGAGCGAATAGATATGTTCTGGAAAAGGATGCACGCATAAATAACCTAAAAGGACGACGTATTTTGCCAAGGGTGCCAACTGCCAAACATTCGTGTTTTTTAAGCACAGTGGTGTGTGGATTGAACGAGCAGAGCGAGCGATTTGCACGTAAAGTAAACTTTTTCAATGTGTGTCTCGCTTTGCTCTCTCTCAATCTTTCATCTCTCACCTTCATAGGGGATTACTTCTGGAGGAGAAGACGTACAAATGTGCAAACAAACAAATCGTATGTTTTGAATGATATAGATGAAATGCAAGCGCGCTTAGGAATGTGATGGACGAACTGTGAGCAATAATTACAATTAGTTTGCGTCAAAATATCAGCACATGATTTTGTGATGCTCTTGAAATAAAAGAAATTACTGGAAGCATGGATCGAAGCGCACGTAGCTCTCGGATGGCCATACTGTTGGAATGATTTATGGTTATTATTTGTTTATGCAATGAAGCCTTACGAAAAACGCGTACTGTACTCTGACCATTTGCTTGATCGTTTTAGACGTGGAATGTCTGTCAGCAGGACAAGAGTTGCAGCATGAAAGCTCCTCAAGGGTAGCGAGCGAAGCGAGAGACTCCGCTAGTTATTATTATTATTATTATTATGTAGATGTTATTATGAAATAAGTTGTATGTATGAGGGAAAACCAGGGGGGGGGGGGGCCTTCGAAAATTAACCCAGTCGTTCAAGAAAAACATTTTGGCTTTATCATATGTCACGAATGGGTAGCCTTTTTAACCCGAAAAGTAGTGACGGGACGGGTTGTCATCGTATCAATTAAGTGACATTTATTTACTACGAGTAAAGACAGTATTTATTATTGAAAATTGGAAACACAGAAGTTTATTTACGCACTTGCTATTAAGATGCGTTGAAGCTTTAATCAGATTTTCCGTTGAATTGCTGTATAGCACCGAACTTGTATATTGCCACTGTATATTGCCACTGTATATTGCCACTGTCAGCTGGCAATGAGCACACTGATGCTGCAGCGAAAACGGCCCTTTATGGTCCTCTCGATAGGGATCTGCGCATTTTCCCCTTGGACGCCTTTCCAGCTCTGTGCCTGAGATTGCTCACTGCTTGGCAAGATTTATGGGGTAAACAAGACGGCGGGCTATTACAGGCACTGTCAAGGAATGGCACTGGGCTTGTTGCCGCAGCTGCTGGAACCAAGTGGTGTTCGCCCGTTTGTGCGTTGGTCATACCAACCTTACTCACTGCTTCTTTTGAAGGGGGTTATACCACCTGAGTGGCATTGGTGTCGCCGACCAATTACGGTCCGTCACGTTCTTGTTGACTGTCACCATCTTGACGGTGTTCGTCGCCGTTTCTACCTTCCGCGTGCCAGTTGGGTGATGATTCTGTCCTCCTGTCCCTGGTTTTTCAACTACGAAAAGATCTCTGCAGTGTGTGGCACAGTGGCATCTTGGGCCACTGCATTGTGACTGAGGTTGGCGCTAAAGACATAGCTGCCGAGGTGCCATTATTAAGCCTCATCCCTCTCCCTAATTTGGCGCTATATGTGCAGGCAACCTTTTGAGTTTAACCCAGATAAGAGGATTATGATGCGAAATCTCGCACGACCAATGGTTAGTACACAAAACCAGTTTGATCCCTTCCCCTGTACCCCGAATGACAAAGGTCAGTTTTCGAAGGCACCCCAGGATTCCAGCTGGAATTGTCGATTTTATGCCACACCGTTCGTTTTTTCATAATAATTATAATAATACTTGACCTCTCTATTACTGTATGCCAAAGGAGGTTTCTAGAACGCCTTCTTTTAATGTTTACAAGAACATGTTTTGAATCATCCGTATCCTTTCCTTAAAAACTATCTTAAGATCTATAGTTGGGGTTTGGTTAACGTCTCTGCAATATTTGGCACAGTGGCAACCCGGAACACTGCACTGTTCCTGAGGTTGGCGTTAAAGACCTAGCTGTCGACACGCCATTAATCCTCAATCCCTCCCCCCCCCCCCCCCCCCCATTAAAACACGTGACCAGTTTTCCATACAATCGGAAACTTGTTAATGCGTACTCTTGGCTTAGGCCACAGGAAATCATCTGCACATAATCTAAATAGGCAAAAGAAAAAGCTTGCATGAATTTTTTTTTTGGGGGGGGTGGGGGTTGGGTCATTATTTGTGTACCTTGAGTGAGGAAGTTCGGTTTTGTGCGTTTTCTTAGAAAATTTGGAGGTAACATTTTCAATCCCTCAAGATCCTGAGAGTTTGACTCCAACCCTCCCCCCCACCCAATCAAGGTCGTAAATTAATGCCCCCCCCCCCAAATTAAATGCCCCCTTCATATGTACGTGTGACAGTTGTAAGTGGTGAAATCAGGGGCGTACTGGGAGGGCTATTTAGGCCCGAGGTATGGTTAACGTGAGCTTTTCGTAGACATAAGTCATCAAGAAAAAATTTCAGTAGACACTCAACAGGCCCTCGGAGCATAGGCCGCACGGGGAAACATCCCATTTGGCCAGTACGCCTTTGCGTGTAATCATTTTCTGTGAACTTGTTTCCCTCCCTCCTGTGTATATGGCCTCAAGTCGTTCAGTCTGATACTGCTGGTATGATGGTTCTCACACCAGCAACATGTGACTCTATCCGACATCTAACCAGACTTTTGTAGGCTTTTTGTAGCGGGACTGAATTCCCGTAGAAGCGTGCTTAAGAAACCAAGTCGCTTGCCCAATCGGTGTGCAACATCGCCGATCTGAGAGTCCCAGTTTAGAGGAACTGGTTAATGTGACATCTAGAATCTTCCACTGTGGTACACTAGGAAGAACTGCTCTCCCCACTTTGCAGTTTTCCAAAATAGGATTTTACCCGCCTAGCTACATGAATGGCAGATGACTTTAGTAGATAAATAGACATTTCCCAGGTGGTGCACTTAATCACTACATTAATCATATCGTGAATAGAATTAGTCAAGGAGAGAGCACATCCTTTTGAGCATTACACTACTAACCTCAGCAAAGGCTAATCCGTGTTTTCCTATAGTTTCCAATGAATTATTAAAACATACGATAAAGAGAAAAGATCTGCAGTCTGAGCCCCGTGCGACTCCTAAATACACTTTTTGATGATCCTACAGAATATGACCACGCACTGTTCGATCTTTTAACAAGGCAGTAAACCAATCAGCCTTATATATGTCCAAGGACATAAGCCTGAAGTGTGTGGATGGCCAAGATATGTGGAATTTTGCCAACTGCATTTTCCAAGTCCATACTGGCTACATGACCCTGTCCCTAACCTGGGCGCCTTGCCTTCACCAATTTTGTGAACCAGTTCTACTAAAGTAGATATATGAATGCACGCTCTATGAAACCAAATTGTGTAGTACGGAGTATATTTTCTTTGAGCAGGTATTCAAAGCAGTGGTTCACTATAATGCGATTCCAGACTTTGATAGAAGTTGGACGTTAGGAAAATTGGTCAACAGTTAGTTAGGTCTTGTCTGTGCAACAGAGCAACTGATATTGTCCTCCATTTTAATGGAACGTAACCACTGCTGATAGATATGTTCAAAATACTTTTAGTTCTTTAGTATACAATGATTTCCACAGACAGTTTAAGAATAGTTTAAGAGAAGGACTCCGGAACATGGTGACATTTCTAATTACCTATCAAATAACTGTTCCATGCTTATTAAGTCTACAAGCAGGGCCGTGCCATCCATGAGGTAGGGTTAAACGAGACGGAAAGCCAATGGGCCGTGTCAGTCTGGCTGAGCGGTAGGACCTCGGCCTTTGATTTCAAAGGTCGTGGGTTCGATTCCCCGCTCAGGCAGTCTGACACGTAAGTCCAAAAGGCAACGTAAATTAGTTTGCATCCGTATTTACTTATCCATGAGGTAGGACGGGAGTGTCTGCCCTTCCAGGAACTGCCCCCCCAAAAAAAAGAGGCGGGAGAGGGGGAACAGAAAAAGCTCTTTTGTAGAAGTCGCTTGAAAAAAGACTTCTATCTGTTTTTAAAATAAGAAACAGTTTGCGAAAGTTTGGGATTAACTTTTAAATTTCAACTGGAAAAGAGCGTAAAAACGAAAGGGCAATTACTCCTTGCCCTCCCATAACTTCAACATTGACCCAGTACGGGTCAGGAGGACACTTAATTAGTTTTTGAAGGAATGGCAACCCTGGCAACAACATACTATCACAAGTGAAATTTAGAAGGTTTATATATTTCTGGTGTTGTCCACAAATAAGTGGAAGGCATGCCTGGATCAATTGATTTTTTTAGGTAATCTGAAAACTTTTCCATAGAAAAAGACGAAAAAATAATTAATACTACTTCTTATCTTTATTTTCCACTTCGTAAATATATGTAACGGAATACGACTCTTTAGCTTAATTTTTGATTTGGGCGGAGGTCAGAAAAAAAAATTGATTAAAAAAAAGTTGCCAACTGCTTGACTTGACCTTCATTGCTGTAAAAATATCAGCTCGACGTATACGTGGTACACAGTAAAAAACAAAGTCAATGAGTCCTCCACCTTAAACGTAAACTGCAGGTTTTTACATTGTATAAGATGTTCGTTCAAGTGAAAGCTTTACAGTAATGAAGGTGAAGCCAACCTATTGTCTACTTTTTTCCATAACTTTTAAGCCTACTTTTGCTATACTATACGTGGATTCGTGTGAATATAGAAAAGAAGTTTTACATGTAAGGGGACGGAACTTTTACCTAAAACTTTTTCCCGACTCCTCATTTATTAAGTAGGGATGCTCGATTTCCTTTTTAACCAGCGTGTAACCTCTTAGGAATACCTAAACGGGTACAGCTGCAAGGTGGTGGTGGGAGGTAGAAGGAGTAAGTTCCCAATCTCACCGTAAGCCTTGAGAGTAGTTCCCAGGAACCCCGAGCAAAGCGAGCCATCACAACATAGCGGTCGTCATCCTCGTCTCCAAACCAAGTGACCGTCAGTTTGAAACCCGTGAGTGACCTATAAACGACAGGCAATCATATCATGACTGAATTTCACCACACCAGGACAAATTATGATACCATAAATACTAAAACTGAAGGGAAACATCAAGCAAGTATTTCTAAAACGAAATTAGAAACCTTCAACTTCCATGTTAAAGGGACAGTTAGTTTTCTCGAAGTTAAAACAGGTATTTGAAATGAATTAGAATATATTCGAAAACGCTTGATTCTTAATTTTCCTAAATGTAACCCCACTTTTGTGACTGTCATTGTTCCAACCTAGTACTCGAAAACGAAATCTTCTTCCAGCTTTGGCGATGTCGTGTTCAAACCATTGTTTAAAAGTAGGAGTTATAATTACTGTTTACAAAAAAAACATTGGGTGGGTGACCGCCTGGGAATCTGGCTGTTGCAGACATTGGGCTTTAGGGCTTCGGGCAGATGACCAGGAGTGGTTAACGCTCGTTAAACCCTTTAAACCCTTTTTTTTTTTTTTTAAGTGGTGACCGGTCGTTTTCATTGATGGTTAATGAAGCTCAATTGGATTAATTTTGGGGGTGTTGTTGGATGGCTTGTTACTTTCTTTGTATAGTTTTTAAGTTAGTTCTTAGCACTTCAGATGAAGTGAGTGGTGTCCAGGCCGTGTAAACTCCTGTAGGATAACTAAATAAATAAATAAATAAATAAATAAATAAATAAAAATGGTAAATTATTGTTGTTGTTTTTACTTAAGAAAGCCGAACCCAAATGGGTTATATACGACACTGTAGACGACGAGTCATTGATTGGCTGATTTATTAGAGCTAAATCCCTAAGACAAGTTATTGCAACAATGAACTTTGACACGCCGTTTTAGAAACAATCGAAAAAGCAACAATACTCCCGAGGCCGCGGCAGCCCGAGGGTTTATTGTTGATTCAGAATTTGAATACACTCTCCTCTAACTAACTTACTGCTAAACCGCTTTACATTCCGTTAACACGGTACAGTACATTACAGTACTTCCCCACATGGGACTGATCTGCTCCTATACTGAAATACTAAACTCACCACTTTCTACCGCCAACACAGTACAAACACCATGTACAAACAGAGGGGAGCAAGCAAGCCAGCGCTGGGGTTACAAAACCTGGGGTAGATAGACTCAAACCTTCTAGTTGCTTTACAACAACCAAGGGCTTTACGAATATTAAGCTTGTAACGAGGAACATGGTGGGGGAACTCTCAGCACCGTGGCTAAAGGATCACTCCCCGTATGATACACAAAGCGACACTGCGGCGTCCAACGAGGACACTCGAACAAGAAGTGAAAAACTGTTTCGTCGGATTCACAACGGGGGGGTCCTAGACCAGCCAAGTCGAAAAGATGAGCACGCAACTGGGCATGCCCAGTGCGGAGTCAGGACAAAATTCCTGCGTCCTTTCTTGGCATAGCATCCAAACATTTAGGTGTGGAGACAGTCGGATGAACTCTTTAGAGTGTACGGCCAGATGTACCAGTGTCCCACCTTTTGTTCCACTCTCTAGGGGCGTGACGCATCACAACTGGCCGCAGATACCTCGGGGCAATTATGAACGCAACAGTGGGCTCCCCCTGAAAGGCTCCTCTTTTTGCAAGGTCCACAGCTAACTCATTACCAAATACGTTGCAGTGTGCCTTAACCCAGTCGATCACAACAAGATAGCCAAGAATAGCAGCTTGGTGGGCCGAGAACAGTTTCCAACCAATCTCAGTGACAATATAGGTGCGAGCTGGCTGCAAAACACTCACGAAGAAACCCCATACCCGCCAGTGAATCCGTCAAGATTGCAACTCTCTGTGCTGTAGTTCAAGACCGACGTCCAGGGCCGCCGAAATTGCAGCCAACTCGCCCATAAATGCCGAAGGAACAGCTGCAAGTCGGTAGCTATGCTCAATCCGGAGATAGCTTCTAAAACAGAGAGTCAAGGTTCTAAAACAGAGAGTCAAGGTTCGTGCCGGAGTGTACCCCTTGTTTCAAGCACGTGAATTTCTAAGCCGCTAGCTGTTGTTTTATAAAGGCATGTCGGAAAGAAACAACAGGGTTTCAACAGTGCTTGACAGGTATCGTGTGGACCATTGATTAAAAGTATAAGTAGAGGCGGATGAATTTCCGGTCCGCATCAGGGCAAAAGAGGCAATGTCTGCACTCTGTCTCAGGGCGATCACTAGGGGGAGTGGAAACCCAATAGCCAGGAGACTTGTTTGGTACACCTCTCGTGAACTCTGGACTAGAAGGGCCCTGGGGACCCAGGGTGTGGGTGCTGGTGTCAAGAGGTTCTTCCCCTCCTGTCCTGCCAGCTACAGCCGGGAAGAGTTGGTGGGTGTGTGGTTATTTTCTGTGATGCGTCTTTCCACCGGGATATCTGGGAGAGTGGTGCTGGGGTTTTTATCCCCGCCTTCAAGGTGGGGTACAGTTGTTTCCTGCCCTGCCTCCCGTCTGCGTTTGCAGGGGGTACTTGTCGCCATCTCGACCGCTATTGACATTGGCATGGACCTGCGGTTGGAGAACTTCAGAATTCTGTTCGACTCGGCTACTGCCATAAAGTGTCTCCGCACTGGCTTTGAGTCGAAGGATGTTTGTCATCCGGTTATTGTGGAAATTTGTCTGAAATTTGTCAGCATTCTTCCAGATAGCGGTAGCATGTCCGTTCAGTGGATCCCAGGCCATTCTATGCATTTTGGCAATGAGGTGGCAGATGAGCATGCTAAGCAGAGAGTTTCTGAACAGACGGAACAGAGTTGGGATCCCGGTCTCCCCAAGAGACCTGCTCCCAGTTGTAAGGGCAATTTCGGTCTGCGAGTGGCAAAGTGAATGGGATTTGAGCACGGTTGGTATAGGTGCTTAGATAATTTCACCCTTCGGTTGCAGTCCCTACTGCCTTGGACAATTTGGCAAGGAGGGATGCTGCTCTGGTGTCAAGACTCCATACCAGGCATTAAATGTTGGCGTGCGCACGCGCACTGGTTAGGGAAGAGGGTTCCCAATCTGTTATTGTGGGGCGGAAGAGGAGACAGTTCAGCACTTTTTGCTAGTTTGTCATATGTGGCTCTCCGGGGTTACCTCCTACAAGACTGGAACAGCGATCCGGGTGAGGTTCTCGGCGTCCCCCCCCCCCACACACACACAATCCAACTGGTCACGCCTCGCTGCGTCAGGTCATAAAGTTTTGTAGGCAGTCTAAGCAGTTTTAGGAGTGATGGCTGTGATGGTGGTTGTGTTAGGTTAAGTTTAGAGTGAGCGTGTAACATTATGGTTTGTAGCCTCAGTAGGAATAAATTCAAATTCAGATAAGACTGGGAACTTATTGTTGTTTGTTTGTTTATTTACGGAGCTCTGACCCATACAGGTCATCAGCACCACCAACAAACCGTCTGTACTAAAACTAATCTACCAAACAAACTTATAACGAAACTAAAACTAACATGAAAATCTTCCCGACGCAACACAAAAAGCAACTACTGCCTGGGAACTTATTAGCACACTTTTAAACAATGGTTTCTAAAGTGTGAGGATAAGTTTGAACTTATTACTACACTTTTAATCAATGGTCCACACCAGGTAGTGGGTAGGTAGTGACACTTTTCTGAAAACATGGAATAAAATAATAGGCATACCTGCTTTTATCAACGGGACCATAAGGCAAGCACGTGTCAGGTTCTCGTAAGGAGGCAAAACTTGAAATAAAAAATGGCGGAATCGTTACCATGGTAACCGTGACAATAGCGACAATAGCTTGGGAAATTAACGAAATATTCGTGCGTGGGCAACATCCGAAGTTGAAGAACTTGTTCTGTGTTGGATTCAAACCGTATTCAGTTCGTAACAAGAAACGTGAACCATGGAAGAAGTTTCAGCTTAAGCGGCCGCTGAGCATGCTTTTGGGAAAGCAATTTTATACATTACACTTACATCCACTCGTAACTGCAACCCGTTTTAAAATTGGATGTTCGATTGAAAAAAGTAAAGCTTGCTCAGCCAGTTCAGATCAATCTTAAAATTATTTTAATATCCTACTCTGACATATGATATTTTTTAAGCTATTAATTTAGTATTCTTATTGTGATTAATTTGTTTTTGTGAAGCTAAATAGCAGGTTTCATCTAAATGTAGTAGTTTCATCTAAATGTGAACCGTTGTCAGAGACGAGTAGCATTACCTATATCTTCTACCCTGGTTCACACGAACGCTGGGATGACAAGTTGTTTAGAGTAGCTGTTGTAACAATGAAAAGCTTAAAAAGTAGGGGAACAAGTGGCAGTCTGCGGCCTTGCAGTGCTGGAAACACCGGTTCTCGTCAGATCACCGAAGTTAAGCAGCATTGGCCCCGATTGGTACTTGGGTGGGTGACCTCCTGAGAATCCATTCCGGGTGTTGCAGACATAGGGCCTTAGGGCTTCGTCGGGCAGATGACCGGGTGCGGTTAACGCTCGCTAAAATCCTTTGACCCTTTGAAGTGGGAGTAGATAGAGCAACAGGTATACTAGGGATTATTTATACCTCTATTAGCATGTATACCTATTAGACTATATGTCAATGTTGTTTGGAATGCCTTGCGTTATCTGAAGCAAACTGATGGCCGTATAAAAGAACCGACTCGATTTTAGACCTTTTAGACTTTTTAGAAGACGAAAAAAATCTTCTAAGGAGTGGTTCCGAACCCTGGATTCCAACCAGAAAACCTCTGACCATCGCAGGGGGCCAAGAAAATGTTCATAGTATGCTAGAATATATCCCATAACTGCTGAAGGAGAATTAAATAAATGGACATAAATCGTTGTAAATAATGTAAAGGTAAATAGGCCGTCAGCGAAAATCAAAGCCACTAAGGTACAAACGACATGCCAATTATTTCCTTCTTGATATAGTTTCATTGTAGATTCTTAGTATACCAGTCTACAAGTTGGCCTTAACCAAAGCTACGATTTGTTTAGGGTAGAGTGTAAATAACCTATACATGTACTGGCTGCTCCACCTGTTATTTCCCTCTTAGTTTCTTGCTGGTTTCGTATAATTTCTTGATAATTTTGTGTTAGTGTCTAACTAGTTTCCTCGTTAATTCAAAGGGTTCAAAGGGTGAGTATTAACCGCTTTCGGTCATCTGTCCGACGAAGCCCTAAGGCCATAGGTCCGATTTAGTTCTCTGTTTGTTTGTAGTCTGCATATTGTTGACTTAAATCAAAGCCACTTCGTCAAAGTTGTTGCTAGTTTCTTTTCAGTTTTGTGGCTAGTTTCATGTGAATTTCTTGCTAATTTCGTGTCAGTCTATTGCTAGTTTAGTGTATCTTGCTAATTTCGTATCAGTCTCTTGATAATTTCGTGTCAGTTTCATGTTAGTGTAGCAGCCTGCAAATTATTGGCCCTAATAAAAGCCCCACTTCGTTAAAAATAAATAAGCTGTGTGTTGAAGCCTCACACCTTCCTTCGTTCCTTCTTGCTATAACTTGCTATAGTTTCGTATCACTTTCTTTGTAGTATTGTGTTTATTTCTTGCTAGTTTTATGTTTATTTCTTGCTAGTTTCGTGTTAGTTTCTTGCTATATTTCGTGTCCGTTTCTGGCTGGTCTCGTGTCTAGTGTAGCAGTCTTCGTGCCCTAGTCAAGGCGTCACTTTATTTAGAAATTGGTTTAAATGTACTTTGTGTGGACAGCCCCATATCCACCATTTTCCTTCCTGCTAATTTCGTGTTAGTTTCTTAGGTTTGGTTTGGTTACCTCTATAGTGTAGCAGTCTGTAAATTGTTGGTCATCGGCCAAAGTCACACTTTGTTTAGAAATGGGTCCAAGTAACTTGTGTGTTCACAGCTCCATTCTTGCTAGTTTCGTGTCACCTTCTTGATACTGTAGTAGCCTGCAAACTCCTGGCCCTAATTAAAGCCATACACTGTTTACGAATGGGTACAAACGATATGCGTGCGACATCACCCACACCCATCATTTCCTTCTAGATAATTTCGCGTTGGTTACTTACTATAGTTTAGCAGTCTACAAGTTGATGTTAACCAAGGCTACACTTTGTTTGGCGTTGCGTGTAAAAGCGTTAACATACTCCACATCTCTCTTTACTTGCCTGTTATTTCCCTCTTAGATTCTTGCTGTTTCGTGATAATTTATTGATAATTTCGTTTTAGTGTCCAACTAGATTCCTCTTTAATTCTCTGTTCGTTTCTCGTGAAATTATTGGTAGTTTAGTAGTCTGCATATTGTTGACCTAACCTAACTCAAAGCCACGCTTTGTTGAGGAATGGGTGCAAATAACATTTGTGCTGATGTGCGACATGCCCTAACGTTTTTACTTGTTGCTAGTTTCGTATCTATTGCATTTTTAAACTACATTCCAGCTATAGTTTAGCTTATTTTCTGCGCCTAAATTTTATGTTGGTCCTAGCCTGTATGTTGGGTCTCCTATAACCTCCCCCCATCCTCCCCTCGTACAGTTCCTTTTCATTTTAACTGTCTGCAAATTGTTGGTCCTTGTCAAATTCCTTCCTTCTTTCATGCTTGACAATTTCATGTTAGTTTTTTTTAGGATACCGTTTTAGTTTCTTGCTTGTTTCTTCCCCCCCCCCACCCCCCACTGCAGTCCATTGAACATTCGAACCTTAGCTTGCAAATTTTCCACAACAATATGTGCTATCACATATGCCGTACAAAATCAAGCTCCATAGATCACAGTTGTGTTCTTGTTTCTTCGCTGCGAGGAACGCAGCTACCACCCCAGCCGACCTTGGCTCTGGTAAATCGCGGATGGCGATCTGCTCGTAGCTGTTATAAGGCAGGCGGAATGTTATAAGGCAGGCCGGCTGTCCCTTTAAAATAATACTGCTCGCATGCAGAAATCGTGATGAAGAACAGAATGATGCTGTTATTTTTGGGGAAAAAGTTCGAGGAACAGTATAGAGAACAGATGCTGATTCATACGATTTTAAATATAAACTAATTTAGGTATTAAACAACGCCCTCATTTTATAGTCCTGCGTGTAGGTAGCAAAATTTTCAAGAAAACTGCACTTTGTGAGGATAACACAATCTCCCGTGTCCACACCCATGAGAAACTTTTAGGAAAGGATGCCCACCTAAAACCTGTCCAAAAACCAACATAGCCGCCATTTTGCTTTTAAAATGGGCGCCATACAATAAAAAAATTCAAGATTATATTAATGTATGTAAGTTTAATGTCAATTGCATTGTTTTAAGGTCTGCCGAATTAAAAAAAAATGCTTTAAAAAGGTGCCAGGACTCCACAAGACAAGATATCCAAGACGGCGACCATAATGGTGGCAAAATTTAAGTGTTTTTCCTAATTTTAAAATATACTTATAAGGTAGACGCAAATTTGCATTAGTGCTCAAAATTGTGAGTCCGTTTGCAACGACTACAGTAACTAGCAAACACCAGGTCAAATCCCGGCGTAGCGTAGTGAATCCGCCTGCTAATTATCTGTGCTGTAGCACTGAATTTTTCTTCAATTAACCGTAAGTGACACCTGTAAAATGCGGTAGAAGGTCTTATTAAGATAATGGATGTATTTGGGCTTAGATATCAGGTAGAGATGTGTATTGTTTCAACGTGGGTAATTAAAACGATTTATTGTAATTAGGAGCTACGCTACGGCAGTTTATCTACGTTGTAGTGATGTGGATTTGTGTCTATTTACCACGTGTCACATCGTTAAACTGTTGCAGTAGACGTTCTAATTAAGATCAATGGATGTAATTAGGGTTAGATGATCGTTGGAGATGATGTATATTTTGAAACAAGGGTAATTAGAACGATTTATTGTAATTAGGATCTAAGCTGTGGCAGTACACTTGTAGCTTATCTCCTAACTAGGATAAACCATTTTTATTACCTGTGTTGGAATATACATTTCGTCATCTATCATATAATCCTAATTACATCTATTTATCGTAATTAGAACTGACACCACATCACTTTAAAGACGTAACATGCGATGAATTGAAGAAGAAAGCATGGAGCTACATCGTAGATAAACAGTGGTAGCTTATCTCCTTATTACGATAAGCCGTTCTATTTTATTAGAAAATATACATCTCCGTCTTTCATCTAAGCCTAAATACATCCATTTATTTTAATTAGAACGGCTACTGAAGCAGTTTAAAGACGTAATTTGTGGTAAATAGACGCAACAAGCACACCACTATAGGTAAACTGCCGTAGCTTAGCTCCTAATTACTATAAATAGTTTTAATCACCCTTGTTCCAAAATATACTTCTCCATCTTCCATCTAAACCTACTTACTTATATTTATCTTAATTATAACGGCTACTGCAGCAGTTTAATGATGTAACTTGTGGTAAACAGACGCAAAATCCACTACAACGTAGATACTGCCGTAGCTTAGCTCCTTATTACAATAAATCATTCTAATTATCCATGATGGAAAATATACATCGGTACCTGATATCTAAGTCTAAATACATCCATTTATCTTAATTAGAATTGCTACCGATTCACTTTCAAGATGTAACTTATGATGTGAAATGAAGAAAAATGCAGTGTTACAGTATAGAGAAACCGCCACAACTTACTCTTAATTACGATCACACTTACGCTATATTTACAGATTTGTCCTGGTGTTTGCTAGCTATTAGGCACTGCCAACGAACTCACGTTTTTGAGCACTAATACAAATCTGCCTCTGCTTTACAAGTATATTTTAAAATTATGAAAAACACTAGAATTTCGCCACCATTTTTGCCGCCATGTTGGATATCTTGTCGTGTAGAGTCCTGGCACCTTTTTAGAGCATTTTTTGAATTCGGCAGACGTTAAAGCCTAGCAGTTGACACCAAACTTACATACATTAATATAATTTTGAATTTTCTCATTGTATGGCGCCCATTTTAAAAGCAAAATGGCGTTCATGTTGGTTTTTCGACGGGTTACAGTTGGGCACCCCTTCTTAAAGGTTTCTCATGAGTGTGGACATGAAGTACACCAAATGTGGTGTTATCCTCACAAAGTGCAGTTTTTTTTTTCGGTAACCCCTAGATATTACTAAGATTTCAAACAAAGAGTAATCCTGGTTGGAATATAAAATGCATGGTGTCTTTCTATACATGTAATTTTTGCTAGAATGTTTAAACAAGCAATGAGAGAGTTGAGTGGTTAGGGCTTGGTCCCCAAGCCGAGAGACCAGGCTCGAAATACATCGCTGACCAATGTGATCAATGTGGCTAAAGAAAAACATAAATACTTTCTGGCACTGAAAGTGAAATAAGCTTTATTATAAAGTTTTACTATTTTTGTGTGCACCTTTACGCTCATAATAAAAATAAAAAAAATAAAAACACGCAACTAAAATATGGCTTCCATTTGTTTTTTGATGAAAAATGACATCGTCATTCGTCACCCAAAAATAAACCGACGCCTGAAAAACGAAACGAGAGATGCGGGCGGTGTTATTAGTTATTAGACATAGCACAATTTTGCTAGGGTTGCACTTTTCACCCTTAAAAATCGAAATTTTGTTGTTGAAATGATATACGGTAGTATTTTCAGTTGTATAACACTTTTCTTAATAATAAAAAATAGTGGTAGGTTCCAAAAATAGTGGTTGATTTCAAAGTTCGTGGGTTGAGTTCCCCATTCAGTCAGTCTGGCATTAAATCCAAAAGGCAACCTAATAAAGTTTCCATGTATATTTATTTAGTTTTTTTTTTTTGGCAGAAATTAGGATTCTTAGGATATGTTTGGTGTTTTTGACGGCTGACACAAGTCCAGCAGAGTGATGAGTATCGCACCGGCAGCCCAACGGGAAATTTTATTTGTTTTAACATTATTAAAAAAAAAAAAAAAAGATGTACGAAACAGACCAGCGAATTTGAAGATTTGAAAGTATTTCGAGGCACAGTATTTTTACGGATTAATGGCTATGTGTGTAAAACGTAACATGAAAATTCGAGGTAAGTCTTAACTAGAATTTAATAAATGTTATATTTTCCACCAGATTAGATAAGTGTAGACAAATATGAGATTAGACAAGTTTCCACCAGAGATTTCCGGGATCGAATTGCAAGTAAAGCTCCCAGTTGTTGCTTCAGCAGGCTCTTTTCTCCATTCTCTATAATTCCTACTTATAGCAATATTTCCCCGAAAAAAACACTTCAAAATTTCATATAATATAAGAAAAATCAGATATTCGTTGTAGCCATTTTTTCCCCCATGGTTGGTAGCCTCTTGTAACAGGGTTTTGAAGAGGCGGTACACTTTAAAGTTTTTTTTTAACCTGGTAACACTGGAGTGAAGTAATGAATGGTTCATGAACTGCAAAACCATCTTATCTTCCGTTCGACCTTTCGTCGGAAAACTTCCTACATTCAGCAAAAATAAAACATTAAATCATGAATGGCAGTCGCCGAACACGCAAAGCGATAGACTTATTACCGTGACGATAAAAACATTTTTTTTTTTTTTTTTTTGGCGCGTACGAAGTGTCGAAACGTCGGATGAAATCTATAAACTTCATATGCCTGCTTGGTGCTGATGTAAGCAAAACAAATACGATATAATCTAAAAAAAAAA
>JAHWFP010117695.1:0-11399 GCA_023313725.1 Lithobius niger | reverse complement strand
CACCGAGATTTTGGGAGTGTTAATGGGCCTTCCCTCTCTTTTCCCCTTTTCTCTTCTCCCCTTTCCCTCCACCTCCCTTCGTCTTCCTCTCTTTTTGTCTCCCTCATCTCCCTTCTGCCATCTCTTGCTACAACACGCCCATGCTTGTCCAATGAGACAATGTTAATGGGACTTTTCTACCGAGATTTTGGAAGTGTTATGGGACTTCCCTCCCTCCCTTTTCCCCTTTACCTTTCCCTTGCCTTGTCTTTCCTCGCTTTTAGTTTCCCTCATCCCCCTGTTGCCCCTCCCCCTCTCTTGCCACAACACTGCCATTTTGTTTAAGGGGACAACGTCAACGGGATGTTTCCGTCAAAATTTCGGAAGTGTTAACGACTTTCTTCTCTTCTCTCCCTTCCCCTTCTCCCCTCCCCTCTCCACCTTCCCTCATCATCACCCACATCTCCATTCCCCCTCCTCCCTCTTTCCTCCCTTGCCATAACCCACTCATGTTTGTTCAAGGAGACGTTAACGGAACATTTCCACTGTGATTTTGGTACAGACCCAGTAAAGACGCATGCTGCACGGAGCATTGAATTTCCTGGAACTTATGCTCCCCTTCCTCTTTCCCCTCCCCCTAGCTTCCCTTCTCCCCTCTTCTTCTCCGCCTTCTCTCTTCTTCCTCTTCCCCTCTTTCTGTCCCCCTCTTTTACTCTCTCCTCCATTGTCACAACCCGCGTATGTTTGTTCAATGGGACAGTGTTAATGAGACTTTTCCACCCAGATTTTGAAAGTGTTAACGCGACGTCCCTCTCTTCTCTCCTCCCCTTCCCCTTTCCCCTCGCCACCTCTCCTCACATCTCTTGTCCCCTCCCCTTCACTTTACCTTTCCCCTCCCCTCTTTTTCTCGTCTCCCTCATATCCCCTCTTCTCCCCCTCTATTTCCCTTCCCTCCCTTTTCACAACTCGCATGCTGCATAGTTGATTGAACTTTCCGGTCTTAGTCTCTTCCTCTCTTGTCTCCTCTTCCTCTTCCACCTCCTCTTCTCCCCTCCTTTCCCTACCGCCTTCATTTTTGCACAGCCCCAGAAAAGACGCATACCTATGGTTTACTGAATCTTAAAAAGCTCTATCGCTGAGAAATTCAGCATAGAATATGCAAGCAAGCACCTGCTTTAAGTTAAGTTCCGTGATTGTTTCAACCAACTTTGAAACAATTTACGTCGGTACCACACACTCCAAAAATGTTGCCAGTAATTTTCCTTTATTTTCCGAGATATTAACACTCGCTCATGCAGTGATTGTTGTCGCCCACTTTAAAACAATTCAGCTACGCTCCGTAAGTCACCATCTATGAAGTAAATGTGTCTTTTCATCGTACCAAGGTGTTAATTTTGAGACCCATTGGGAGGGCTTCGAAATTAACAACCTATCGTCGTTTGGTTTAAAACAGTCCGCTTTTAGCTGAAACACGGATTCGGTTTTTTTAACAAAACAACAAAAGTCCAAAAGTCAAAATCTATAGTCTGCCGACAACAACACATTCACAAGATACTCAACTTTCGTAAAGTGTGTTTCAGCGTACAGTAACAAACGGTCTGTAAGTGATTGGCACTTAAAAATAATGGCGTAGGGTTTCAGAAAACGTTGGGGGATTCACGTCGCGGAAATAAGACTATATGGTACGTTCTATCTATGAAGAGATTAGGTTTTAACTTTTTTATAGTTGTAGGTTCTTTTTAAAAAAATATACGGGACCAATTTTATAATCTAAAATCTAATTCTGAACCAAAAAAATTAGGAATTTTTCAAAATTCTTAGCTGTCCTTCAGTCTAGTCATAATGCTACACAACACTTGTAGCCTGCATTTACGATGAGTATCACAACTACAACAATGAAAAGATTAAACTTTTTTTTTCCGAAAAATTTCGATTGTAGGACCACCTTTTCGGAATCAAATTGGAACTTTGGCTTTTTCTTTTTTTTTTTTTTTAATTTCTAAGCCAACAGTTTAGACTAAAAAAATTGCTGATTGTGCATTTTTGTTGGCCACCCTGTATTAAAAAATATATTTCTGGTAATGTTTTACTATTATACGAACGAAATTAGCAAAGGAATGAACATTGAATACGAAAATGCAAAAACAGAAGTAAGGAAAAAACAAAAGAAACTAAGCAACAGTACTACTGAAAATATAAACGAAAGCGAAAAGATAGCAATAAAATATGGAATTTAATAAATAACATTTCAGGTAAAGAAGTTAAAGAAAATAACATTGATGAACGTATAAAAAGAACTTTCAAACATACGAATACAACACAACTGTGAAAAAATTGTGTGTCGAACTTCAGTAGTCAAGTGTCACTTTCAAAAAGGAAATTTAAACATAATAGCTGATTAAAATGAAACGTTACTCGTGTAATTAGGATTATAAACACTAGAAGAATAACAACACCAAGTAAAGAAATACTAAACAAAATACAGATAAACATTCAACAGGAAAAGATGGAATCGTAATGGAACATTTAAGAGAATATCTAAATAATAACACGCTGTTTTTGACCATATTAAATTAATCGATTATCGATAACCAAATCTGGCCAGAAAAATTGAAATTACAGGTAATCAAACGAGTGTTCACAAAAGGAAATAAACTTGATCTCAACAATTACAGGCCAATAGTGCTACCAATGATAAACAAAATTGTCCAAAAATACTTCGGAAACAAATTACAAAATTTCTTATAGATGGATACAATACTTTAGATGATGAAGAATTCAGGTACCAGACAGGAAAAAAGACACTTAATGTTCTATAATCAATAAATAATGATATCAAGAGAGCATTAAACGAGAGAAAATATATCGGAGCAACCCTACATAGAACATAAACTGTTACCGAAACTTTATAACAATGGTATTAGCAGATAATTCTTTAACATTATGCTAAGCTATCTTACAAATAGAAAAGCGAGCATAGAAATTTAGCAAACTTAGAACACTTCGTACAAAGTTAATTACGACGTGACTCAAGGATAAATTTTGGGTCCAATAATTTTTTTTAACAATTATCACTGACATACAAAATAGAAACTGGACGACATATATTACTACATATGCTACATGACATTTTCATTCTTTCAATTAACATTGATAAAGCAAAAATGATTGAAAACCTTCAACATGATATTAACAAGATAAACATTTTCTTTTTGCAGAGATAACGACCTGTATATAAGTGAGAATAAAAAAAAATTTGACGCCAATACATACTTCACATATGGAACATGGGTTGAAAGACATTGTTATACATAGTAAACAGTGTAAAATTGATGGGAATTGTAACTGTAAAAAATGAAACAAGTTTTGCATTGGTTATTATATATAACAATGTCATTAAACCCACTTTCCATATGTGAAGTATGTATTGGCATGACATTCTCACTTGTCTATCTACTAAGTAATATACAGGTCGTTCTCTCTGCAAAAATTATCCATATTACTGAAGCAAAATATCTTGGCATGGTTCTTGGTAAACATTGGAAATTCAATCAGCATATTAAAGGTCTAATAAATAGATTCAGGAAAAATATTATTATTTGTTTATAGAATTAAAAAAACTAGTAACCCTAATAACTAAATACAGATGCAAACCTATTTACGTTGCCTTTTGGACTTATATGTCAGACTGCCTGAGCGGGGAATCGAATCAAAACTAATAATTAACAAAGCATGGATTGCATCAATTGTATGATACTTGACCACAGTTGATATATAGAGAGATTGCAAAAAGTTTACAACAAAATATTCAAAATTCTCTTCAACACATACAAAGTATAAAATCTTACATATAAAACAACTGTTCATTTCTGACACGACTAAACTTAATTACTTTAAAAAAATATTAAGTCCCACATGAAAGGACAAGACAACAAGAAAATTGGCTTAGAACACCTACATAGAGAAATGGTATGGAAAGAGAGGAACATTTGTTAATTCCATTTGCTTTCACCTTATACTATTTTAGATTCTGGTTGGCCACTCCGCGCGGATTTTTGGACAATGGATTGATCACGCCTGGTAAAAATTTCTCTTCAAGCAGACGAACCAACATGGCGACCTTATCTCTCGCTTCATCGCTTTCCCGACGTGGAAAACCTCTGAATTCGCCGGCTAGGGAGATTGTTTGCAATGTTTTCAAATACATGGACGCTCAGAACACAACACGGATGTTGAAACAACAAATTCAAGAGACCAGCTTTGCCATTGGAAAATTTTAGAGAACGGTAAGCGTGTCTTGTCAGTAGCAAAGGAAATACCGATCCCCATCTCTGGCCAAAACTACGGCATGACTACGATTAGGCCTAACGCCGCAGACGCCGCCGCCACGGCCTAGCCCATCGAAAGCTGAAGCGCGCAGATAAATTGCCAAGCTTGCTCGTCCTTTGCAGCTATGATCCGACTTATATCGAAAGTCCAGAAATTGTTGCTCTACGCTGTAGTTCTTCGGTAAGTTAATTGCGTAGCCACAACCACCGTTTGTTTACTTAGACGAGATGTGGGCCAACGAACATCACAGCCGAGAGATGCAGTGGCACGGAAAGGAAAAAAGAGTTACGTGGCCGCCTCATACCACCGGGAAAAGATCGACGTTTGATATTATTACATGCTGGCTCTAACGAAAAGGATTTGTAAATAGTGCTTAACTTATTTCATTAGAAAACTAACACTGGGGATTACCAAGAAGAAATGAACGGCGAGTGTTTTAAAAACTGGTTAAAAACTACTACCAAATATTCCGGCCAACTTGGTGATCGTGATGGACAATGTTCCGTGTCATTCAGTTCGACTCGACAAGGCAGCAACAAGCAAAAGCAATAAGCCAGAAATTATTTCGTGGCTCGAAAAACAAATTTCCGTACCACTGCGAGCTGAATCTCGTCGAGTTAATTTGGGCCCAAGTTAAAGACGAAATAAGAGCATCCAACACAAAATGTAAAATTGCATACGGCATAACATTAACAACTACTACAGTAGCCCATGTAACACCTGGTGACTGGCAGAAATGCATTTACCACGTTGTAACGCTTGAGAACGATTATTGGGGCACTGTCATCTGATTGAATACCGAGCCGAACCCCTTAATTATTGAAGTAACCAACAGCGACGACTATGACTACGAAGAAATGTAATTTTGTACCACTCCAACAATCACCGTAGCCAATGACGAAAACTGCCCTTTTACAGCTCTCACAACTAGCCTTCAAACATTTCACTGTGTTTTGGACACAGAAATAATTACCCGCAATTTATACAATAAAAACAACACACTATCCCGTAGACCCCCTACACAATTTGTAAATTATCAGTTTTGGAATAATAAAATATAAGGCCCACTCATGATCTATTCTGGATAATCTTTTGGCCCTGTCATGAACGGAGATTTCCCCAGTTACAAAAGTCCAGGAATTTGCAATTTTCAATATTGGATCCTCCAACAAGCCCTGCCCCTTGCCCCCCCCCCCCCCCCCCCCGCCCGCCGCAGTTATTCCTCAAGAAATGCTTAAATCAGAAATCGGGTACGTATACTTTCTTCAGCATTATACAGAAAAAATATTCTAAAACATTCAATAAAACGATAAAATAAAATGAAATGAAATAAATAAAAATATCATCGTCCAAAGAGTACTACCAATTTTCGTAGACGGCAGCTTAAACAAATCGTTTTTAGCCGAGCGCATGCAGGAACTCAGTTCGTGTACAAGGATCCAGTCACCACCAATGTTAGTGCATATGCGTGACAGGCGATTGCAAACGATCATAAATACAGCTATTTAGAGTGGCCAAACAGAACCTAAAATAGTATAGAAACCTTAGGCACATTACTCAACTAAAACGAGGAGTTCAACAGCGGACTAACAACAATATCAAGTCTTGAATTTAACCTACAGCAAAATACTTTGATATGCATTGATATAACAAGTATAACTGGTACGTTAGGTAAAAAAATATGTACAAAACAGGTAAGAAATGTGTTTACATAATTACTGCATGATTAGAAATTGTTTTAGTTCTTATATCGATAAATGTTTAAGAGGTTTGTGTAAAATATATACAAGAAATTTATATAATGTACCAAATCCTAATACCCATACAAACTCACTGAGTATCAGATTGCAGCTGTGTCATCTATGAGAATCACACTGACTGTACTGAACTGTACAAATAAAATTATGATTTTAATTTTTAATAAAAATATTTGTATAATTTTTTTAATATTAAACGAAATTTTTATTATTGTTTTACTATACTATAACAAAGATATGAAGTTCATTAAATTTAAAAACAATGTTTGGAAATTTTAACTGTTTGTAGAATACCATCAGCTAGTAGACAACTCTTCATAAAAAAACTGAAGAGCATATCAAAAATATCAAATAGGTAACCGGAAACACCTACAACAATGACTGACCCAATGATATCTATAATGAAATCAAAAAGGTTGTAAAATACTTCTACAAGATTAATACAATAATGAAAGCATACATAAAAAATATAAAATAAATAAACGCGTATAGGAACGAATCGATGAACCAGGATCTACTTAAACTTATTAATAAAAAAAAAATTTTCCAGAATAAAATATTCAAAGCAAAACTATTAGAAATAAATTTGGAAAAATTTAAAGACCTTAAAAAAACAAGTTACTAAACAAATCTAACTAACTAAACAAAATTACAATAAAATCTATTTTGAACAAAATAAAACGTATAGTAAAAAACTGTGGTACAAAATAAATGCAGACTGTAGTGGAAAAAAAATAAAAAAGGAAGTCTAAACGACCAAATCAAAAACAATTTCCATGAAGTTAACGAAAAAAATCTTATGTAATAACTTTTCAAGATGTACTGGAAGAGGTGACTATTCATCAATCACATAAAAAAAGGAAACCAGGGAACTGTATTGAATGCACAAAACAACTTAAATAAAATAATAACCTGCACCAACTCGAAAAGTTTTAAAAACCTACTGAAGTTGAGATAACTTCAATCACCAATTAAATTTCAAGATTAAAAATGTTATGAGCATGACGGAACGGATTCTTACTTGAATATTTTGTTAATGGCAAGGAACAAACGTCTTTTTTTGCGAAAATACTGATATATGGAAATATGGAACGGAAATACGGGCTGATAAGCTGAAAAAATCAGATAAGACCTATCTACAAAAAAATCAAAAAATGTATACTGTGATTACCGACCAATAGCATTATTTACAATGTTTAATAAAATTATTTGAAATACTTTAAACGATATCATAGTTGTAAGATTGCAGAAGTGATGCCCACCACTGAATCCGTGTGGCAGCCATTGTTGGCATTTCAACTTTCGGACCAAAAACCAACATTTCTTGCAAGATTGAACTTTTCCATTACAAATAATGGTGGAATCGTCAAGCCCCAAGCATTCACAATGCCTCCCGGTCGAATTGAGTGTAATTATTTTCAGTTTTATTTAGTGTATGGGGTGCTATGGGGTGCGCCTCCCCACTAGGAAATGAAACCATACCACACCTACCGTATATGGTAGTGCCGCAGCTAGCCTTTTCCAAAGGAGGGTGCGAGTATAAAATGTTGGGACCCCGGCCCCCCCCCCCGACAAATTAACCAATTTGTGGTTAGTAATTGTGCCTGCTTTATAGTAGTTTTAGGTACAAATTTAGGCCTTCTTCTTTGAATTTTGGGCCCCCATGCCTCCTGGTTCCAGGTGCCTTGCACCCTCTGCACCCCCCTTAATTGGGGTACTGATGTAAGGATGCCCATCGCCCACCAATATAAGTGGCAATTTATCGGAATAGTGCGTGAAAGCAACACTTCACAGAATTGCTTTTTTATTTTATGCAAAAGAACTCTGGCAACTATTCCCATTTCCCCTACGCATCGTTTTGTTCGAGTGTGGATGATGGCACTAAAATAGTTGCTGCTTGAGGCATGAATTTACTATATTAGTTTAAAAAACCCAAGAAGGAGTGCAACTGGGCCATATCTTGGTATTCAGGGGCATCACTGATTGCATGAATTATGTCCGGCATAGTATGTAATCCTTCTTGGTCACACTGAAAACCAAGATACTTTACTTCACTCCTATTGAAAGAGCATTTTTTTCTTTGCATACACGAAAAGCTTTATCTCGCAATTTTTTCAACACAATATTTAGGTTAGGATATGATTGAAATCCCCGGTACTAAAATTACCAACAACCAAGAGCTGTACTGGTTCCCCAGTCAGTGTACAAAGTACGTATTTATTTCAGGTTCGTTCAATACCCTTGAAATATTTATTATTCCAGAATTTTGGTGCTGTCAAAACATCTGCCCCAGAATCATCAATCAAATTGGAGATTGTGCCCATTTAATTACGCTCAATTTTCAAGGGTCTTTTAGAGAAACCTTGCTGAAATTGAATTTTGGTTCCAAATTTGAACAAATGCCAGATTTTGCTGTTATTAAGATTTTTAAAACCTGTCACTCTCCTTACTAGCACGCCACAAATCACTTGAATCTCGACCCCCCCATCATCAACATTAAAATCCTGGGTTTCTTGAAAGATCGGGGATTTTGTTCGCTTTCTTACTGTACAAATTTAAATTTTCCACAAACACTGGAAATATGTCCAACCTTTTTTGCATTTTCACAGACATGATATTTATTGTGGTATTCAGAAATTTTGAACCAGATATTCCACAACAATAATCAGATATTTTCCACAGCAATAGCGAACAAGGCTGCCACCGTAGCTTGTATTGCCGGGCTCAGTCTATTTCAGCATTAAACTTTAGTTGTTTTTTACAGAAACACCGCATGTACTAGGGTGAAATACTGTGCTATTTAATTTTATACAAAATAATAATCACGTACGATCACTGCCACGTAAACAAAAGCATATGACATATATGGAAGGAACATGGAGATAAGGTTTGTAAAAAATTATGCAATTTGTAGGACACTACAGAGGCAAATACATCAAAATCTCTGTATATCAGCACAAATCCATGCAAATCGGTTTGAATCTGAAATTCTACACAAATTTTGCTAATCAGACGAAATCCGTACTAATCAGTGAAATTCCATGTAAAATCTCCAATACTATACGTATTTTGAAATTCGCAAACCTACACGAATTCTCCAAATCTCTACAAATCAATGTCAATCTTTGTAAATTTCCGAAAATATGAAGATCGCATACAATTTGTACGTCTGGGATTTGTACGTCTGTTGTTATTTGTACGTCTAGTGCAAATCTAGTGCAAATATCACATGTAATTTCAGGGTTGGTTTAGTGGACTCCATTCCGAGACCACTGTTTTATCTGTTACGTAATTCCTGTTATAAAGTATTAATGTTAATCGGATTATTATTTTAAGGTGATCCGCTGCAATGTCCGGAAGATATCATTACGGAACCAGTCACAATTTCATCACCATTGTACCCTACCTATCCTACGTCATTCAAATGCGCTTATTCTATAGAGGTATGTGTTATGATTTTAGTAATTTGAATATTGTAACTTATATAGGTTTAAAGTTTGGTAGATATTTATTTGCATCAAAATATTACAAGTATTATTTTAGAACTTCTTATTTCTTCTTTATCCTTAGGCTCCTTTAAAAAAATCCGTTCTGATCACATTTTTGGATTTTAACATCACATCTAAACCACAGCAAATGCTACAAAGTGATCCTACCATCTGCAACGCTGATTGTGGTGCTGACTACTTGCAAATCTGGAAGGATTCTGACAGAGAAATTTCTAACAGGTAATCAGCCAATTAGAAATTGTTTGCCACAGTAGTAAATTATTGTATATAAATTCCAGTTACTAACCATTACAGGCTAAACAACGGATTGCTTTATAACTGCTTGAATAGAATTAATAATTGCTTTTATTTTATTTGTAATCTTGACTAAAAAAGTTAACGGACAACCAGGCCCAGACTGACTGGAGCCGCTGCCCCCCATCGGAGACAACAGGTTGTTGATTAAAAAACGGTTGTTTTTAAAATACATTTTTTTATGTGTTTGTTGAGTTTCACCTATTTATCCACGTCACCTAGTTGCCCTTCCATATTTAACTTTACCTTCCAGTTCATTTGCTAATGTCAACAAACTCAAAGAATTGTTTTAGTTTAGAATTGTCAAAAAACTCAATGAATTGTTTTTGTTTAGAATTGTTGTCCCGTGCACCCCCCAAACAAAACCATATCTTGATTTGGCCCTGGGGACAACCCCGAATGCTAGACTGAAAAGAATTTTCAGTATTTTTCTGAGTCAGTCGGTTTGTTAGTTTTTGTACTCAGTGACCGTTTGTAATTTTGTGCTAAGGGTGTTAAGGGAGCTTCTGTCAACAACATTTGAAAATTCTAGTGAATGTGATATTTTAATTATTTTCCGACATATTAGGAATTTTGTATCTCTGTAGTAGCCTTCTTGTCTCCTGGCTAACCTCAGTGAGGCGGTACTTTGTTCAGCAATATGAAACCGAAATTCTCAATGAAAATATGATGAAATGACGTTGATACAGAAACAAAAGGTCTTTGATTGATGACGGAGTGTAAGGGCGCTCCACTCTTACCCTGAATTTATGTGATCCACTAGGCAATAATTGATTTTGCATTCAGTGATAAGCAAATTCGTTTGTCACTGAATATGTAGGCGTTGTGTACATTCCTTCATACAAATGTGCCAGATGGGTGCAAAGTTGTTTTCCTTTCACATAGAATGTGAAGTTAGTTGGGTGTCATCAGTTTGAGTTACTTTTATTACGCATTGAAAATTTGATAGATAGTTATTTTGGCAAGATGTGGAGGGCGTTTCACCCTGATTAGAATCGGTTCTGTTATTTTTGTTGGAAATTGTGAGCTGCGTTGAGATAAACTTTTAAGAAGCTACTTTGTTTTTCATTTAGCTTTGTTGGAAATTGTAAGCTGCTTTGAGATTAACTTTTAAAGAAGCTACTTTGTGTTTTCATTTAGTAAAACCAGGAGGAAATAAAACATACGTAGTATGCGGAGTATAACTCGTAACTTATACCACAGAATCTGGCATATGTCGAATCGGAATGAGGCTTCACCACAACACGTAAACCCCAGCCTGAGCAAAATTATTCTTGTCATTTCTGTAGATTATTTTAGTTTATATCCGTCAGAATTTAGGTTATATGCTTTATTTTGGTTTATGCGCTTGACTTTATGCAAATTAGTTTGCTTACGTTTGGTTTAAAGTGGGTCAGTTTCGCACATCGGGTTCTTAAGTTCTAGCGAAATGCAATCTTTGTTCTACTCGAAACAGTTCTACTCGAATTCCAACCAATCGGAAAGTGATATCGCTTTAACCAATCAGAGAGCAGAACAAATTCGTCTATTA
>JAHWFP010117694.1:0-13309 GCA_023313725.1 Lithobius niger | reverse complement strand
CTACCCTTTTTGGAAACTTGGCGGCTGCTTTTATACCAGTTTTGGTTTTGGGTGGACATCACAACTTTCATAGGCCTGTGAATACAAAGAATGCCACTGTCTAATAGTCGCATCTACTTTTTTTGTCTGGAGTGTCTATAAATTTTCTAATTCATAATTTTTACGTTTGCCATTGCCCAATTAGCCGTTACACCAGCCAAATGGACATGGTTTGGCTTATTGTATGCCCATGTTTCACATGCTTAAGTCTATTTAACCCGATTTTTGAGCGCACTAGCTAACAAACGCTGATTTTAGTTCGCTTCGCTCACTCAATCAGCGCATCCCTCTTCACTTAGCCCTCCCGAGGTTAGCGTTAATCATTCAATTATGAACACATACTACAAACTCACGGAATGGTAAATGTTTATATAGTTCTAATATTCTGGTGGCAGACGAAGATTACTAAAACTAATCAACTCACTAGCTGTTTAAAATTACTCTCCACTTACATTAAACTGCAAAAACAGCAAGTCTACATAAAATAAAAGGTCCGCGTCACTTTTTCTCCATAAAGAACACGTTCCCACATGTGCTGATGATGTGCATTTTGTTTCCTAATCTTCTTTCAGCAAAATTGCCCCTTTTATCGTGGTGGGGCAGATAATTCAGTTTGGATTCGTGTACCGTAAAAAAAAAGACCAGACCTTTGCAATAAAAGAAAGATATTATGTCTCGTAGTGAACCACCTATTTGCAAAAAAAGTGCATTCTAACAATTAAGTACTGAAACGATAAGCGTGTAACACTTAAGCATGTTAGGCTATAATCTACTGTTGGATGACAATACAAACAATGGTTACCACAATAATTTTGCACTTAAGAGCCACTTCAGGGCCACGTGCTTCTAGCTGCAACCCCCATTTTAGAAAAAGGCACTTCCCCATATGACACTTTACCTGTCTGCCGAAATTTAGATCTGGCAACTTTCCTTAATGAGCCGTAGAGGTGTCTTTATACCCTATGAGAATTAACATGGGAGCCTGGTAATTAGCTAGTTACTAGTTACTATTAACACTCAACGTTATTGAGGGCACATTTTCTTCATAAAGAACACATTTCCACATTTTCGTGTTGAAGTTTTCTTTGTTACTGGACCCAAGACAACTGATTCAAAAGATTTGCAAAGATTTCTACCGCGTGGAGAATTTACACCAGTATGCTGAAATCACGTATAAGATGATTTCAGTTAAAAGACAGTCTGCTAGTGAGCCGCCATCTGACAACAATTACACTCTAACAATTATGCCCTGACAATTTGATTTTATTTTATTGAGTACTATGCGGCATGTAAGCCATACACTCATGATAAAACTACCCTACCCTAACTTAAACCTAAACCATAAGCGGACATTGTAAATCTTTTAAATCGCCATGGAAAAAACCTCCTCGTAAAATTTCTTCATAAGTGGTGCCGAAAGGAGGAGGGGAAGGGGGTCCCTTCCCTGGGAAAAGTTACTTGCTATACAATACATTGTCATTACCTCCAAATCAAACATGAATGTAGCTACGAATGACAACAAACAATGTGTATCCAACAAAGGGGAGCAAAGAGCAAAACTATCTCAGTCTAAAATTCAAAACGACCCGTTGCTCTACAGAACCCTAGCACCTTTACGGAACAATAACTGATTACCCTGCACATGCGGGGGAATCCCCAGGATCACCGCCAGGGAGTCGAGCCCATCAAACTGACAGTTACACCGCTGTGCCACCCAGAGCGGACAAACACACAGGAAATGTGACACTGTCTCCTCAGACGTACCACACCTGCACATCGGAGTCCTCGCCCAACCAATCCGAAAGAGATGGGCCCGAAGCTGAACATGACCGGTGCGCAGTCTAGACAGTAGGCCCGCCTCCTTACGAGACAAACTGTCAAGAGCGCTAGGCTGCGTGACAGAGGGATGAATACCAAAAAGCGCTCTACCATTGGGTCCCCCAACCCAGCGCTCCTGCCAGACCCTTTTGGACCACCTAGAATAAGCTGGCCGAAGATCTTTTGGGCCGATCGCGAATTCTACCGCAGGGGTCAGCGGTTGACAGCCCTTCTTCGCCAATTCGTCAGCCAACTCGTTTCCGAAGTCTCCACAGTGAGCCCGGGTCACTCAATCTGAACATCTGTACCTACTTGACGTGCCGAAAACAGTTTCCACCCAATCTCTAGAGTCAGAGGGTTGGTTGCATCCAGAGAAGCGAAACACTGTCGGAGGAAGCCAGCACCCGCCAGAGAATCAGTAATGATGCAAAAGCTCGGTAGGTGTAAATCCATACCCACCTCCAACGTGATCGCAATAGCTACCAACTCTCCCACGAAAGCCGAAGGCACAGACGTGAGATGGTAGCTGCGTTCAAGCCGAATGCTGGGAACACAAACTCCTACCCCACCCATTTCCTTATCAACACAGAAGGACGCATCGCAGTATATCCGGACACTGCCTGGACAGACCCTGCGGCCCAGACAAGACTGAAGGGCGACATTACACCACACCCAAGGGGGAGGGGGGGGGAGGCAAAACTGACCCTCGGAAAATTGGCCAATTCCGGGGCAACAAGGAGGGATGCCCCTAATCCGGGAGCACCTAGCAAATCACGAGCTCTCTGTGACAAAGTCATGTAGTCCAGTATAATTCGGGCAAGGGGATCATTACGACCCCTCGCAACAGCCCGTTGACAGAGCCTAATTAGTAGCACCTTGGCCCTAATATCAATGGGCATGTCACCAGTTTCCACAAGCAATGCCAAACCCGGGGTCGAAGGCAAACAGCCGGACACAACTCTCAGGCAACTGTTCAAAGCAACTTGGATGTTTTTTCATTGCACGTTTTGAGGTCAGAAGGACCAGAACATGGAAGTCAGCACACGCTCTGATGTATGATTTATACAACGTGTTGATCGTGGCACGCTTCGCGACTGATTTATTACAGGCAACCAGTTTCAAGATATTCAGCCTTGACATAACGGTGTGTCTAACAACGGCTGCATCCACCAACCAGTCCAGTCGTGGGTCAAGGTGGAAACCAAGGTACCTAACCTTGTCCGTCGACTCAACCTTCGTTCCATCCACCATGATTGAACCTGTGAGCATAGGGCCACGACTGAAGATCATGAGCTCAGTCTTGGCGCTAGACAACAAAAGACCTCTTGCTGCCAAGAGTTGGGAACCATAGGCGATAGCAGATTCCAAGGCACCTAGGAGGGTAGGGAGATCTCTCCCGGTCAGCCAAACTGCTACGTCATCAGCATACGCAACCACACTAACAGTAGAGCTCATCTCCACCAAAACTGCATTGATTGCAACTGCAAACAGAGCCGGGCTAAGACAACTACCTTTCAGGAGACCCCTGTCGGTAGACTGTACTCCCGACCAAGAACCATCCACTCTGGTCGCAAATTGCCGCGCACCAAGAAGGGCCACTAAGGCCTGCCGAAGGTCCACACTGATACCCAGGCCATGCAAAGAATGATCCAGCCAAGCCACGTCGACCATGTCGTATGCTGCTTTAATATCCAGGAAAACCACAACTGCAATGCAGTCGTTTACCCAGGCCTCCCTAATGCCAGACTCGAGATACAACATCGCATCCTGAGCTCCTCTATGCTTCCGGAAGCCAAATTGGGCTCCAAAAAGCTTGTCAGAGTCCTCCAATTCACACACAACCCTGTTGATGAGAATTCTCTCATAGACTTTCCGTGGGCAAGAGAGAAGGGCAATTGGCCCTGACAATTAAGCTCCAACAACAATAAAACGTCTACTTGGCGTCGACACACTAGCGTGTGTCTAGATCTACAGATGGTTCACAATATACAACGCTGTGTAGTTGTAATACATTTTATCAAAAGGCACTTACTTACCCATACCACTTTACCTACCGGCGAAAATTTAGATTTGCATTCTTCTCGTAGCAAGCTGTAGTAGGCTACGCTATGGGAATTAACATAGAATCCGTTGGACTGGTTAGCCAAAATTAAGTACTAGTTAGCTAGTAAGTAGTAGCAATAAATCACTGACGTTGATGGCACCTTTTCTCGCTAAAGGATATTCTCCCACGCCTAACATAACGTTTTCTTAACATGATTTCATCGATTTACGAAGATTTCGACCGCCAAGAGGTTTTTCTTCAATGTGCTGAAATCGCCAACAATCGTGTCTCGACACACGCTAGACAACAAGTCTACTCGAGTGACAATAACTAGACACGTATGTCTAAATTTCTGTTCGTTTACAGGGAAAATGCTAGAATTAAAAAACAACTGCTACGCAGCAATTCGTCGGTTCCAGGATTAAAAATAGAACTCCTGGATTGTTTTTTTTTTTTTTTTTTTTTTTTTTTTTTTTTTTAGTTTTTTTGTTTTTTTACATATTTAACCACTTAACAGGTCACTGAACGGGCGCATTTATGTAACAAAACTTTCTCGCTCACCAAAAGCTATTTGCTTGTTTATCGTTATTTATTCATGATGAATTTCCAGTTTCCACTGAAAGAGTGCGGTGATAGATAAACATGTAAATGATATTATAACAAGGACAAAAAACGAAGGACAACAATAATTTTAAACATTGCTAGAACATTGGCATTTCCCCGCCCTTTCACAATTTGGCTAATCTCGCAAAATGAATAGTTTCCACAGCGATGGTCATACGAAGATCGAAAACTTAGCATCTCGCAGTGAGAATTAAAAATCCTCCAAGGTACCCATTTGGGGTTTGCCGAATCGAAAACAAACCTTTGAATGTTGGCATAATCCAATTAGCTATTTTGCACTGCCGTTGGGATTTTTTTTGTCATAAATTGACGCATGCATCAGTACACTTCGTGTCGAGAGCGAGGAGAAGAGCATATCTGTCTTTATTGATGCCATGGTTACTAAGTACAGACAAGTCGAAAGCCACAAGTTCTGGCAAAAGCGCCAAGCACTAGGCAAATATAGCTAAGGGCGCGTTTTTGCAACGACTCGCCTTTACATTCTCGCAGCTAGACGCTAGAAATCATCTGAAATTCCAACATGGCAGTGGTTTTAGCGCTGCCAGGTCGTAATGAAACGAGTCCATAACTGATTTTAGAAGCGATTGGGAAAAATGTTTTGTCAGGATGAATGTTTTATCTTACTGTCACGAATTATAAGACTTCAAGCATTTACTCAAACGATGTCGGATTTAGCTAAACCAGGTAGCTCTGTTACCATGGCAAACACACCTTTGCCATCGCGATAAAATCCAGCTGCGAGAATGCAAAGGCGAGTTGTTTGCGGAAACGTCTCCTAAAAGTTGTGAGCGAGAAAATTTGTTTCTCTATAGTCGAACGCGCCGCAAGACTTGCGCCACGCGAACTTTTTTTGTGAAAGAGCGCAAAAAACGAGCAGTGAGTGGTTAGTAGCGTTGTCTCAAACCAACCGAATCACGTCCCGCGACTTACTATTGGAACACATGAAACTTAATAAATTATTTACAGTAATACGACAGTTAGAGGGTGCTTGTGCTTGTGTGTCCGAAAACAATTCTCAGGAATTGGGATGAGAAATTTGGTTGAGGTCCAATGCAATCCAATTTTATTTCTTTTGTGCGCCACCCCGGGGGGGGGGGGGGGGGGGGAATAACGGGAGTGAGGGAGGGTCGGAGGAGGTCAAGAGGTTTTGTTAATCAGAAGGTATGACGAGGATCGTGATGTCTGAGGCTGACTTTTTACAGTACTGCAGTCGCTAGTTTTTCGAGTAACACTTTGCTATGGCTACTGAATGCTAATTCCTTACCCTGAGCATGTCCCGAAGAAGAATGTGCTAGTCAAAGGTGGCCAGGTCGACCGATAGCATAATTATTTCAAAGTCGACGCTCGACAGGCTGCGTTTGTTAAGCTACTAGGTGGTGCGACAAGTTGGTATAAAGAACCCTTCAGGCGGGACCACCCAAACTCAAAGTCGATGTCATTTAAAGATTATTGCCGACCAGCTTGCCAGTCATTCTGTTCATTCGCTAATCATCTTCCTTGGAAATGTTTTAAGCTGTACGCGTTCATCTATTATGACGTTTCGGCAAAATTTTACGGCTAAAATTTAGTTTATAATAAACAAAAGGGACTAAAACTCAAACCTTAGAAGGAACACGGATAAGGTTTGCATACAGTAAAGGTCACGACGTCAAATTTCGCCATTAAGCGGGTAAACACATATCCTTACTCCCTGGTGGCTAGGTCCTCTTCTTAAGCTTACAAAACATTACATTAATCTAAACTAACGGCCTGTAAGAAATCATGTAAGTCCTAAAGGTGCTTGGCGATCGTTTAATTCAGTGTTTTTGCCGTTTTGTTTTAATTTCCACTCAACATCTACACACATATTTAAATGAATTGTCAGACGTTATGCCTAATTTTTTGTATCACACTCCCTTTGTATTAGGAAGTTCTGTTTTGGCACGTAAGATGAAAGAAATTTCATGCCTAATCTGCAGCACAGAAGTAAAGATTTGGCTGCTACAACTCCGCATTTAGGTATTACAAATTACCTAAGGATTCTGGAAAGGTGGTCGTGCTCATGTCGATTGGTAAAATATTCTAGTCTCGAAAAATCGTGTAGCAGTAAAAAAAGATCATGTTAATCTCTGCATTTTCCTTTAATGTAGGTTAAAAAAGTCGTTGGACATTCCACTTCCTGCTCCTGACGAAACTTGACGTCTGGACCCTACTGTTGGAAATTGTTCGTGTTCTTTGTAATGTTTTAATTTAAACCCTTTCTCTTAACATTTAAAGGTAGGTTGCCACCACGATGAAAGTCTGCAGCATTTACCACCATCTAGCGCTATCTAGTTCTATCTAGCACTTGCTTGCAAAAAACGAAAGTACGCACAAAGAAATATCTGTTAACGCTACAAACAAGCCACGTACCTCTCTATTATTGAGTGAAAATTTGGCTCATCCTTGTGCACCTGGATGCAAGCTGTAACAGTCAACGATTACATTAGAACTCCCGTGGCGCCATCTAGTATCAGTGATATCGTTAACTGTTACAGCTTGCATCCAGGTGCACGACGATGTACCAAATTTTCACTCAATAATAAATAGTCACGTGGTTTGTTTGTGGCGTTAACAGATATTTCTTTGTGCATGCTTTCGTTTCTTGCACGTAAATACTGCAGACTTTCATTTGGTGGCAACCGCCTTTTATCTTCCGTTTTGTTTATTACCCGGTTTTTGCCTCGCAGTCCTTTTTTAACAATGAAACTATGTAGGAGCGCAACAATGAAACAAGAACACACAGTGCCATTGCAGTGCTGAGAGCCGATCTCTTGCATCAAAATGGCGGATTGGTTCTCAGCACTAAAATGGCGGATGCATTTACGATTGTTATAGACGTTTTCAAAAAACGTTAAGAAAGAATTTTTTTTATTTAAGTGTCAGCAGCCACAGCAAATTAACGAATTCGTGAATTATAAACTGGCAATTGGAATGGTATTAATGGCACAAACCAAAATAATAAAAAAAATAAAAATAATAATAAACAAGTATTTTTTATTTAAATGTCATGAACCACAGTAAATTAACGAGTGCATTATACATTTTAAGACTTTAAAATGCTAGTTTGCTAATTAAATCACTTTACAGGGTACTTAAAATTGAAAATAACGATGCAATCTTCATTAAAATGAATCGTTCCACCAAAAAACGTGTGTCTTAACTGTTCTTTATTACTACCATCGTCTTTGTTAGCAGCATCTTCTGCTGCTTCACCTGATAAGCCAATATTGTTCGTATTGTCTTCATCATGGTTCAGTGGCGTAACGTACAGGTAGGTTAGGTGAGCACTGCTTACGGGTCCCTGCAACTCGGGGACCCGTTAGGCGTCGAAATATGGATATGAACAATATCAATGAGATTTTTGCATTGAGAAAAGCATGCCGAAAGTATCGCCTTAAGAGCCTCAGGTAGTGAACTAACTACGGTATGTAAATTTCATGTTCAAAGTGCAATATGCTATAAGCAAATCCAAGTTCCCATTTAACAAGTATAATAATGTAGCTACTAAGCATAGCTTATAATAATTCGACAGTTAGTAGGCTAAAAAATACCACACAGACATGTTTTTTTTTTTCAAACATTATTGTTTGTTTGCATTACGAAGTAATTTTTTTGGGCTGAAAAGTTGTTGGTTGTTCGGGTAACAAACAAACAATATAAAGTATGTGTATCAGTGTATCATTTGGACCAAAACAGTCGAAAAGGTCAAAGACTTGGGGGCTGGGGGGGAGGGGAAGACAATAAATGGGAGAGGGCCCGACCTATGGGCTCAGAGACACTTTGTTACGCCACTGTCATGGTTACTCCATAAGTCAAATAGATCCTCAAACTCGATAACTTATTTTTCCATAACAAGGCTACCTGGATGTAAAGGCTTAACGTTAAAAATTCGACGCGTCGTCCAGTTAGCCACCAATTCTGCCACCAGTCACGCTACTTACACCCCAAAAATGAACTGCTCTAACATGCGGACTGAACTGTGAAAGGTACGTGTGACACGCGATACGCGGATTTTAAACTTAAAACACTGCATTGACACCAAATAATTAAAGTTTAACAACAATAGCTTCATGCTACTTACCTCTTTGTTCATTCGACGACAAAACAAAGCCTCCGGAGGTTTAATTTCATGAATTTCAAGCAGTAGAACAACCAAGGTACGTGTGTATTGTACTGTATGATACGCTACAGCGTTTTCAATTCTCATTAAAAATTTGTTAAACGATCCTTTGACTTAGCAGTAAATCGTCCGAAGACTTCAATAATAGTCACCATTACCATAAAATAATATTCTTTTAGCGCTGCAACACCGGTAAATCTAATAATGAGAACATATCACGTTTTTGTGCATCCCGCTTACACTAATCAATGCTACGATTGGGCTTTTTAGTTCTTCGTGCTTTCAGTTTAGCGCAACGCTTTGACGACGCGTCTAGCATGCTACGTGAAACCGAGCGTTAAGCCTTTACATATAGGTAGCCTTGGCCATAACAAAAAATTAGGAAAAAGCAATATGGCTCCGCCTGCAATAATCACCGAGCGCGAGCACACACATTCACCGAGCGCGACCAAAACGCAGCCAACAATCGTCGGAGTGAGAGGCAAAAACCGGGTAATAAATAGGATATCACCCGCTTTCCTCGTGCTGAGATCCAAACAACGTCTCAACGCTGCGCGTCTCGACATGTTAGCTCTCAGCACTCGGAAAACGGGTAATCTACTAATATAATACCCAACCTCAGGAAATTTTGGCGCAGCCCCAAAAATGACGCATTCCTGAGTTTTATTGAATTCTTTAAAAAAAATGCTATCACTGAGTAAGTCAGCGTTCAGTATGCAAAGACCTGTTGTATGTTAATCTCCGTGATTGTTTCCGCCAACTTTGAAACAATTCACGTGTGTCATCTTTAACAACAGAAGAGGGCACGTTGGGGTAATAATTGTCACTACTTTGAAACAATTCGGTTCAGCTCTGAAAGCCTGCATCCAGGAAATAAATAGACCATTTTATCGTTAATAGCTGCAAATGGCTTCGAAAATTAAAAAACGTAGCTTAGTTTGGTTTAAAACTATATGCGCTTAGCTGAAACACGGATTTTTTCATTTTACCCACCAACAATCAACTGTTCGGGCGAAAGTTTGTAATACATAACACGTGCTCCAAGAATTGTTAGGCACGGTAGCAAAGACATAGCATGCACACGAAGAATGAAGAAAACGTTACTTTAAATTGTCGGCTGCTGCTGCTAATGCTGATGCTGCTGATTAATTCCTGAGGTTGGGTATCTACTAATTGGCGGAGCGAGCGAGCGAAGCGTAGCCTATAACGGACACCAAATTGCAATATGTTGGTTGGTTGGTCCGTTGGTTGGTTGGTCCGTTGGTCCGTTGGTTGCACATTTTTAGTCTGGGTGGAGCCCAAACGAAAGATCGGATTGGAATGAAATTTGGTACAACGCTTGATACCCCAAACAGTATTGCTGAACCAAAATTTGACGTAAATCGAACAATTATTACGGGAGAAATAACAAATTTTCGAATTTATTTCTAACACTTACCATTGTAAATTTGGAATCGTGAATAGTTAAGGAATTCCGACGAACCATACACTGTGCTGCTGGTAATCAAGTGAACTTTAAAAAAAAACGCCAAAATAAATCATCGTAGCTTCCTTACAGCTAACTATCTTTTTTGACATAACTCAACGAAATAATAACATTTGATCACAACACTTTAACCACTAGAGGAAGACAAGCAAATGGGAAAAAAAACAGAAGGGTTCGTTAACGACTCACATTCGTTTCATGCAAAAAAGAATTCTTGCAGGAATTCAGCCAACATGGCAACCAAAGTGGCGTTGACACTATCAACGAGAATCTCGAATTTGAAACATCAAATCGCCGCTGCAGGAGGAAACCGTTAATATAATACGACAGTACACAGCAGACTACTTATTTATATCACAACACAGAACAATAATTTGGCCTCGTATTGTAATTTCAAGATTCCTAGATTTGTATGGAAACTACACTCTCCATCCCGTGTTGCCAGAATAAATAGGCTTAACATCGAACCCAATAGGCCTAATTTCTCTACTAGTCGCTTACGAAACTAAAACGGGACTAACAAGTAGGCTTAAAATTAGGATTTATAATTATTTAAATTTTATCTTCATAGCCAAGCTAACACCGGCTGATCAACAATTGTAATAATTCCAATTAAAAAAAAAACATTAGCGTTTGCGTTGCAGTATACGTGCCAGAGGTGTGCGCTTCAACATTGTCGTAGAAGGCAGCGTAGAGAGCCGAGGATGTTTCGAATCTTTTGATTGTTGTGAAGTGCTATCGTTACTGTGATTGTTTAGCTTGCAATTAAATGCTTTATTGTTAAAATTTTAAATCTAGGAAAGATACTCGGCAATAAATATAAACAATGTAAGCATTATTGACGGTGGCACGTTCTTTGCCAGCTTAACCACGGCGGCACGTTCTTTGCCGGCTTAACCACGGCGGCACGTTTTTTGCCAGCTTAACCACGGCGGCTAACGTTGTATTTTACAACGGCGGCGACGGCGTAAAGAGGCTGCAAATAACGAAACGGATACTAAATATGGGTGCAAACGAAAGTAATATTAATATTAATATTAATTAATGTGTAGCCAAACAAGAACTTTTATAGACCTTCGGCAACACTCTTTGAATAAAGGTTATTATTATTATTATTATTAAAAAAAAATATGAAACGTATAGCCTATAGCTAAAATCTAAAAAACACCAGCAAAAAGCTCCAGCTCAAATGTAGTCTAAGGAATATTGCCCACAGCTTTTTAAGGACCATTAGCAAACATTGCAAAGCCATTATAATGAGAGGAAATACAAATTTAAAATAAATTTTTCTCCGCTCCGCCTACAATAGGCCCAAAGCCTGTTTCCTAGTATAATACTCAACCTCAGGAATTAATCAGCAGCAGCCGTCAATTAAAAGTAACGTTTTTTTCATGGCTACAATTTAAAGTAACTTTTTTCTTCATTCTTCGTGCGCATACTATGTCTTTGCTACAGTGCCTAACAATTCTTGGAGCACGTGTTATATATTACAAACTTTCACCTGAACAGTTGATTGATTGTTGATGGGTAAAATGAAAAAATCCGTGTTTCAACTAAGCGCATATAGTTTTAAACAAAACTAAGCTACGTTTTTAATTTTCGAGGCCATTTGCAGCTATTAACGATAGAATGGTCTATTTATTTCGTGGATGCAGGCTTTCAGAGCTGAACCGAATTGTTTCAAAGCAGTAACAATTATTAACCGTCTTCTGTTGTTAAAGATAACACACATGAATTGTTTCAAAGCTGGCGGAAACAATCACGGAGATTAACATACAGCAGGTGTTTGCATACTGAACGCTGACTTACTCAGTGATAGCATTTTTTTTAAAGAATTCAATAAAACTCAGGCATGCGTCATTTTTGGGGCTGCGCCAAAATTCCGACAAAATGTCCTGTTAACCTTCAGTTGCATGAATTAGTTTCGGATACTATTTTTAAGGATTATCATGGGTCAATTATGGGATTCGAACCATCATTCGCTTTGTTTGGACACGAGGACGCTGACCGCTCGGCTAATGCTGCTCACTTTGCTCGGGTCCACGGGGACCTTTCACAAAGTTCAAGAGGGCAGGACAAGAGGGGAGGGGAAGCGGGATGAGAAGGGGAGGTCACAATAAGTGCTTACTGAATGTGTGCATCAAGCAGAAGGGGGAATACGCGTAGGTGCTGGGAGGGGATGGGTGTTTTTTTGGGGGTTAATAAATTTATAACCAAACACCAGGGGGGCTGGGGAGAAAGGAAGGGAAGTATACAGACCCGACACCGCTGGAGGGTGGCGGGGGGGGGGGCCGGGGGGGGAACTCAGGAGACCGAGGGGCAGGGTTGGGTAGTGTAAGTTGGGGGGGGGGCAGAAATTGAAAGCATCAGTTACTTTACTAACAAGACGAAACACCGGGAGAGGAAACTCCAAGAAATTCACCACCGTGCAGCATGCACGGGTCCGGCTGGTATCCTATACTTATTAATCTGTGTTAGTTGAACCCTTTTATCCTGTAATCAAAAGACCATCCGATTCACCCAACCCGGAGAATGATAGTTCGTATATATATATCCCTTATATACCTATGTACTATTTCACAAGTTTGGTCGAAAATTATTGAATACGAACGGAGATATTAACTGTTTTAGTTTTGTTGTAGGGAGGACTTCAATCGTATATGTTACGCGGCGAAGAGAAGCCTCGAAGTTTCCAAAAAGGGTCGTATACCATTGTTGCTTTTGCATGAAGTGGGAATACGATGTATAAAAGAAGGCAGAGGAGATGACGGTTACGTGGCCAGAGCGGACGTTGCTAGAGTGGACTTTAGGGCGGATGCTTCATGTGCAGATCGGACGCTTCCCTCCCTAGGGACGAACAAGGGAGAATAGCTCTGGTACGGCTGGCAATACGCAGTCTGAATTGCGTGGTCTGGGGAACGCACTTCGCGCGGGAACGGTAAACATCCTAACACCTCCTCACATCAAAAATACTAGAAACTAGCTGTACCCGCGCAGATCATCTGCGCATGCGCGAGCGAAATACTATACTGGGCAGCATGACTTAAAACGCCCTCCTGTTCCCCCGAACCCCCTCCAATCCCGCAATCCTCCTTTGTGTGGTTCCCCCCCCCCCTCCCCGGCATCGGCGGCATTTTGTGGCTGATTGCCTGTACCA
>JAHWFP010117692.1:33228-47920 GCA_023313725.1 Lithobius niger | reverse complement strand
CCGTGAGTATTGGAACCTTTGTAAGAGATCCAAGATGTACTCAAGGACGGATGGTTCAATCCTTTGGCTTTTTACACGCTCGAGAGGGCCCTTTAAATTTCGGCCGTACACCATTTCTGCTGGGGTGAAACCAGTGCTCTCATGAGGAGCGGTGCGAAGTGCAAACATTGCACCCGGGAGACATCTTTCCCAGTCCTGGGGATGCTCATAACAAACGGCTCGTAGCACTGCTTTGAGTGTTCTGTGAATCTTTCCACGCTGTTATATTGGGGGTGGGAAACACTCGAATTTACACTTTTGATTCCAAATTTTTCAAGGAATAATGTTGTAAGTTCTGAGACAAAAACTGAGCCCAAGTCAGACTGGAGCTCATTGGGGTACCCTAATCGAGAGAAAACAAGAAGGAGGGCATCAACTACACTTTGACTGTTTGCTTCTTTGAGGGGCACAGCCTCGGGAAATTTTGTTGCCGGATCAAGAAGGGATAAAATATATTTAAAGCCTGCTCGACTAGTAGGTCTAATGGGGCCAACAATATCAACAATAAATCAGTTGAATGGTTCCCCATCCATGGGCACGAGTACCATGGGGGCAACAAACTTCTGTCCAGATTTACCATTTTTCTGGCAGGTAAGACACGTTAGATGCTCAATGTCACTAAAACATTTGGGCCAGTAGAAATTTGTTAGTACTCTTTCTTTCGTTTTAGAACGACCAAGATGGCCTGCCCATGCATTTGCATGCGCTGTACTCATGACCAAATCTCTACACTCCTTAGGAAGAACAAGTTGCCTCTTAATTAGCGGCCTTCCTTCGAGACGAAAAGGCTTACGAAAAAGTAAATCGTTTTCAACGAAAAATAACTTATTTTCGTCTTGCTGATTCTCTGGGATTTCAGCATATTGCCAGCACAATTTTAATGTGGGGCATTCGTGTTGGAGTTTAAGAAACTCGGTTTTGTCAATATTGAGCAAGTTTGTAAGTTGCTCCGTTTGAGGGCCTAAAATAGCCGCGTCCAGACTGTCTGGTTTGGGGTTGACAAAGCCATCCATCCCTTCTTGTGGAGGGACTACACTGAGTTCAGCCTCGCTGCTTGACTCCTCGCTATCGCTGGCGATCTCACGGTAATTAGGGCGTAAGATGGGTAGCTGCTCATTCACGCGTGTCTGTGAACGAGTGACTGCATTAACGTACGTGGGGAGGGGGGCAAAACCTTTTTCCTCTAATACATTTTGGGACGGCACGCCGAGTAACATATCGAAATGGGGCCCAATGTGATCCGATACGAGGGCTTCGGATTGGATGACTCCATAGGGAGTTTGTACGTTATTTAGAGCAATTGCGTGGGCAGTAGTTTGCTCTGTTAAAGCATTATGGCAATGCGTATACTCACCCGTAAATTGTTCGGGTTTTACAAGACTACATGACACTACATCATGGGTAGACCCCATATCTCTAAGGACTAAACATTTAGTTCCGTTGACGGCCTATTCATGAATGTGTTTAGAAAGAACCATTTCGGAAGGGGCAGTATTTACAAAATTACAATCTGCGTCGGTGGCTGCTTTTTCAGCCGCGATGCGGTAGCGACACTCGTTTTTTCGGTGCCCGGGGCGTTTGCAATAAAAGCAGTTGCCATCGTACTGACGTGGTCAGTCAAACTCACGGTTAGGGTTAGCACTAGTGGCAGTGTCTCTACCAGGGGCGTCAGTTTTAACTTCGACAGTTCCAGCCGGATTAGCTGTCGGGTGGTGGTTACGTCGGTTACCACGTTGTTGACCTGAAGGTTTAGAACCTTGGTTTGACGTTGCAGCTATGGGCTGTATTTTGGCTGCCCGAGTGGCAGTTTCGGTAGCAATTTGCTTGTTTCGAGTAGTGTACTCGTCACACAGTTGGGCTGCTTCGGCCAACGAACACGTCTTAATTTGATCGGGGATCCACTTTCTGAGGTGGTTAGGGCAAGATTTGTAAAATTGCTCTAAGAGCATCAAATTAACAAGTTTATCGAAATTCTGTTAACTTTGGCTAATTCAAGCCATCTGGAAAACAAAGTTTCCAAATCAAATGCGTAGTCATGGTACTGCATTTCTGGGTCCTTTTCGAGTGAACGAAATTGCGTTTGTAGCGACTCTTTGGTCTGGACAAATCGGGCAAGTAATTTAACTTTAACTACTTTGTAGTCGAGCATTTCCGTGTCGGAAAGCTGGTCGCAAACTTTGACTAGAACGTCCCCCATTAACGGTAACAAAGCTGTAGCCCATTGGTCCCTGGGAATTCTCTCAAATATTCACTCAAATTGTCTCAAATATTCTCTCAAATATTTTCTCTCAATTTTTTTCTCTCAATTCTCTCAATTATTTTTCTGTCAATTCTCTCAGTTCTTTCAAATATTTTTAAGAAACTGTTAATTTCTGTTTTTGGCGTCCACTTGTTGATTAGGCGAACAACATCAGCAACTTTACCCTGTTTAACTGGATTTGGTTGAGCTGGGGGAGCGCCGTTAGCTCCGTTTGGAGTGGCATTAACATTTACGTTTGCAGCGTTTAGCCGGGCTAATTCTAACTGCAAATTGAGTCGTCTTAACTCGTGGGCGTTATCGCCATCTTTTACTGCTAGTTCGTGTGCTCAACGTTTGTCGGCATCCGCAACCTCTAGGGCTCTTAATTTAAGCTCCTCCGCTTTGAGAAAAAGCTCATTTTCTTTTACGGCCAGTTCTTTTTTTGCTAGAACAGCAGCCTCTCTCTTTTCTATAGCGTTTGCTAGTGCGTCAGAGAGTTCGGTTAAATCGAGTTTGCCGTCTTCGAGGGCTCCTCTTAAAATCTTTCGGGATTCTGCTCTAGATTCACTAACGGTAAATCCTAGATTTAAACAAGCCTTTTTTAGGTCTTTGTTGGGCAAGTCATGGATGATTTCTTCTAATTCCTCCATTTCAGACATTTTCGTTTTTAACGTTAAACGGGTTCAAAATAAAGCTTATATAGTTAAACCAAAATTAAATGCAGCCGCATGTTAATTTGAACGTTAATTTTGGACAGAGCGAATTACTTAAAAAACTTCTCTACCAAATCCAGCAAGTTTATAAATAAAAATTACACCTTCAAGGACCCCTAGCACTCTGGTATGTGAATAGCTAAAATACACAACGGCTCTTAACTACAATACTCGGTTTGGCGGCCTTAAAGCATATCCTATGCACACTTACCCTTTTACACACAATCGCTGTGTTGTCAGTCTGTCCTTCCTGTTCCACCGTAGTACTGGAAGTCCGGCACTGATGTATGGATGATGTAGATCGTCTTGGGTGGTCTAATCCATTCGGACCTTGGTTGGCAACTCAAAATCCACTGATTGGCTGCACGGAGCACCTGCTTCTGGTCTTCAGACGGTTCCTCCTACAGCATCGGGTTTTGGGGAGACGTCTCACGGCTGGAGGGCCTCACTGGAAGCGGCAGCTGTTGCTTCCTGGCGCCGGCAGTTGTTGTGGCTGCTTGGCGGTGTTTTGCCCCGTTTTTGACGGCTGGGCGACTTCTGCTTCGTGATCTAATTTTACGGGATCACTGGCATCTGCTTCGTGGCCTTTGTGACTGAACCACTGACGTCTAGTTGGAATGGACTTGCATCCTTCTAGGAACTTGGCATAGTAGTATGGCAGGGGGGGAAACGCTTGTCGGGAACAGCACCTGTTGATCCCACCACTGCCACCAAGTTGTAGCGGCGGACGCTACGACGGCTGAGGTGCTTGTAGCGCCCCGACATCCTTGGTTGACGAGTATTTCTTAGCATCAGGTTTTGTAGTTTTGACGACTTTTTACGTTCAATAACACAGCATAGGCTACAGTCCCGGCTTGGGGGATGGAGTGTCAGTGTCCTATTCTAGGCCTAACCTGAATGCTTCCGGTAATTACACTGCCACCAACGGTGGATTAATTTAATTGCTTAAACGAAGTATAAAGCTAAAATGGGCTACATAATAATTTACACTAGAAACAATTAATCTTACTAGGGAACGAACCTGAGCTTTAAAAACTCTTGGTTTTTATTTTAAAACATTAGAATGAAAAAATAAACACTCTTACATTTAAGTTCACTAGTTCAACTTTGGCAAGTTTGCAAAAACAAATAATTCAAGAATTTACATTAGAAATTCACTTTGACACAAGAACAACGAAGTTGTTTCTTAAACACTTAACTTAGACAAGAAAAAGCATTTCTATCTTGGGTACCTATCCAGGAATACCCAGCAAGCTGAACCGCGTCCGCTAAGTTGCAACTATATTTGACAACTGTAGTTTTCAAGTCGTCCCACAGTTATTTTTCCTCGCGAGGATCAAACCGTCCCTTTGTTTACATTTGAAAAATGAACAAAGTAAGAAACTGGCTTTTTAGTAAGAGATGCCTACTCTAACATTATGGTGGTAAAGACCAGCAATGCCGATAAGGCTTACCAACCATAAAGACTCAAAGCTAGAGGTTAATTTAAGTTAGACGATAAATTTAGAATTGGGGGGTCCTAAAGATAAACTTCTAAAGTTAAACTAGTTTACTTACAACCACTACCATTTTGCCCGGCATGGCAATCCCGGACGTGACATCTCCACACCCGACCGGCGTGACCCTTTTAGCTTGAGAGATCTGTGAGCTGTGCTGACTGAGCTGTAGAGGGAGGGCAACTGGGGCTTTTTATGCTGGAGCAGCGGATTTTCTGGACCAAAGCGCGGACGCCGAGGAGAGCTGCAGGGGTCTGATTGGCTGAGGGCCAGGAGAACAATGGAAAGTGAGAGGAGAAGTCGGTATGGCAAAGGGTTTTGGTGCAGAGCCGTTTGAAGGAGTAGGGAGTGACTAAAGACGGGCCCAATTGAGTTTTCAACTCTTGAACTTTGGGAAAGGCCTTTGCATTGGGAAATTGATTATGGATTGAATATTTACAAATGCACATCGTGAATTGGCTCTGGTTAAAGCTTAGTACTTTGGTTTGGGTAATACATAAAGTATTACTATTAAATTTTACAAGCTTTAACTGAAAACTGCAGTGTTATACACCACAACTAGTTTTGGCTGCGGGGAATCGAAGTTTTATGCACAGTTTGACTTTCGGATTGTATGGAAACAGATCTTTTATAAATATCTTTTGGTTTTTAATAGCAGAACAAGCTAGCAGTAACATTCGGATGGGTCAGTCGGGTTTTGTAGAGAATTAAAGCAAAACATATATACACAAAAATTCGTGTCCGGTGGTTGCCGATGTCTGTATATGTTGGACTAATGGTAGCGTTTTGGGGGCAAAAGATTATTATTAATAAAGCATAAAAAGAATAAATAGATTAGCTTAGAGAATGCTATAAGTAGAATAAATAACTTCAAAGTTAAAGACAGGTGACGATCGCTGTGGAAATTTTTCATAAAGGTTGCAGATGTTCAACATAATAAAAAATATCACACCTACAAAGTTATCTGTACAATTAAGTATGAGGTTAAGTACCTTCGCAGAGGAAGCTCCTCCTATTTAACACTAAGCTAATGTGTTTGGGCTTTTTGCCCTAAATAGAAGCAATAAAAATCGAAAATACAAAATACAAATTTACAATACCGTAAATCGTGGATTAAACGCCCATGGGCTTATGCAGTTAATTTGGTAAAAATAGGGGGGTGGGCTTTAAATCAAACATTATCAAGTTTCTAACCTTTCTGGACATCTATTACAGAAAATTCGAAGCTTTTGAATGATTTCTGAAAGACCAACTTTTACATCCTTTTAATTGCTGTGAAGAAAGGAATAGGTGAAAGATGTCCAGGTCTAGTGCAGTTGCTAGGAGCTAAAGGAAGAGTCCACTATTACTGCAGGGAGGGAGAAGGGGCCAGAAAACATAGCAAGCAGTACTATCTTTATTCACATCATATAACTTTTAGATAATTTTTCGTAGAAAAACGACAATTTGAGGGGTGGGCTTTAACTCCACTATTTCATGATTTTGACTTTACAGCATTTTAGGGGGTGGGCTTTAGCTTCAACTGGGCTTTTAATACACGATTTACGGTAATGGCGGCCATGAGGAAAGAGCGCTGCGGTTGGTTTTGGATGATTTTCAAATGACAATATTGAGAGTTCAGGAGGGATTTCTTGAAGTTTGGCTTCCTGAAGACTTGGGTAATGTGTCTGGCTATTAAAGGATTCCAAGATAGGCCGTTTCTGTCAATTAATAAAAATATGGCTGATGGTCAAAGACCGAGGTCTTTTTGGCGTTTGAAGCGCTCAATAAAAAAAAATGTTCCACGAGTTTTTTGATCTTTGGAGGTCATGTATCCTCTCCAATCGTTTTTCGGCAAGCTTACATTACACGGTCTTGTTTTAATTGCATATCTTGTGTGCACTAACCCTTCTATTCCAGTTTTATTCCGAGTTCTAAGGAATCCCGAATAAAATCCTGCGTTTGGGGGCGTGTAAAGGCTGACCGTCGAAAAAACACTTCGTTTTGTAAACGAACAATTTTTTTCTCTGAGCGCCCAAATGCCTCGATTATGTAAATCTCGTCGTTTTCTCAATAATGGACCAAATCGGCCAAACTCTTCGACATTTAATAGCCAGTCCTAATACAAGCCTCTTGGGGAAGCCCAAATCCAGACTTTCTATCTAGAAGATCCTCAAATCTAAATTTGAAAATCATCCAAAACCAACCGCAGCGCTCCTTCATCATGGCCGCCATTATTGTAAACTTGTATCTATGTATTTTGATTTTATCACTCCTATTTTCAAGCAAAAAGTCTCATACACTAGCTTAGTTGTAAATTAAGCGGGGCTTCCTCTGTGAAGGTACTTAACCTCACATACATGTACAAACAACAATTTCTAGTGTGATATTTTTTATTGTGTTTGAACGATCGCAAGCCTTATGAAAAAATTTCCACTTAGATCAAACATTGCCCGTTAACTTTAAAGTTAAACCTTTAAATTAACTTCATGCGTTTTAGCATACAACTGAGCTAGATTATTTAACCCATTTTATACTTTTATAATAATCTTTTACCCCCAGAAACGCTGCCATTAGTCCAACGTAATTCAACATCGGCATTCTACAGGACACGAATTTTAGTGATGTTTGTTTCAGTTCACCTCTAAACCCGACTGGACCCATCCAAATGCTACTGCTGGCTTGTCCTACTATTAAAACTAAAAGAATTCTTAAAAAGATCTGTTCCAAACCAATCCAAAAGTCAAACTGTATTTTCCGAGACTTTATGTCCAACTTGATTAACACTCATCTTCACCAAGTTAAGATATTAGATCTTTTAAAACTCGATCTCACAATATCTTGTGAATTTTCGACAGCTTTAGCAAGTTTGGTGGTATAACTGCTTCACATCTGTCTTCCTCAGGCACTAAGTTTCAGTCCGTTCTCCGTCTCCAACTACGTCTTCATTTTGTGTTTTGAAAAACGGCGCCTTCCGTAGCCTCTCGTATTTACGCTGTTGCTTGTTCCAATGCGTTTCTAGGTGAGTGCTAACCTCTCTGCTTATTAAATGGCTAATGGTGGGATTTGATGGCCCTTGTAAATTCATTAATTTCTTGTGCTTTCTGATGTGCTCAACAATAGCGAGGGACTCTAGTCCTCGTAGATGTGCGTCACTTCTGTTGTTAGAAATTAGGAGCGTCTCGGTATTTTTCCAGTCAATCGGATGCTTTGTCTCCATGCAGTGGGTGGCTATGCTGCTGGTTTCAACTTTGTTTCGTACGTCCGTATGGTGTTGTTTTACTCTCGTATGGATCCCTTTTCTGGTCTCTCCTATATATGTTGCTTCACACCCACCACATGGGATCCTATACACTCCTTCTCTCGTATTAGGGACTTCCTTCAGCATTCCCTCAATGTCTTCTAGTTCACATTCTTGGAGCTGTGCTTGTCGATTTCTCGTACTCGTGTTGTTGCAGTCTCTTTCATTTTGTTTTCGGCCCATCAGCTGTTCCTTCAGTTTCTTTCCATTCTTTAGGTAAGTGTCAATTCCACGCGCTCTCAGGACTCGCTGTATGCCACTGCTGACTCCTTTCAGGTACGTTATTCCTACTCTCCTTGGTGTTTCTATTTCCTTTACTGGTCTTTCATCTTCCTTGCACTGTCGTCGTCCCGCTTTGCCAACTCCAATTGCTTCCTTCATCAATTTATTCAGGAGCCCCGGTGGGTAGTCTAGCTCAATGAATTTTCCTTTTTGCTCACGTAGATGTGGCCATGCTTCTTCCAGGGTGTAGGATCTCTGAACAACTCGCACAAATTCGTTCTTGGCGATTGCCTTGAGTTGGTGCACTGGATGTCCTGAATCAAAGGGTATTCCTCGTCGTGTAGCTGTTGGTTTCGAGTACGGCTGTAATGAATTCTGCCTTCCTTCGTCCTCGTCAGCCGGACATCCAAAAAGGAAAGAGAATTCCCCTGCTCGAGTTCAACAGTGAACTGAATGTCCCTGTGCCAGCTGTTGACCAACTCGAGGATCTTTTGGACGTCTTGTCGTTTCATAATTGCAATCACGTCGTCCACAAATCTCTTCCACAATTTTAACCGCTTTTTGCTCAGGATCCACTCGTCTAGGTGCTGGAGCACCATTTCGGCAATTGCTGGCGAGCACGAGTACGCCATTGTTTGTTTTAAATGTAACTTTAATCCAAATAACTGACGGTTTGATCTTTGTGTGGGATTCATTGGTTATTAACTTCAGACAGACTTTATAAGTAGCCGCGGCTTTTATAATTTGAGGAGTTGACTTCTAAACAGCAACTCTGGGAGGTTTAAGGCACTCTTTTACAAAACAAAACTGTGAAACGGTTGACTCTTTCATGCGTGATTGAAACATACTGTTTGATAGACTGTAACCAGCCTGGGTTGTTCAGTCTTGCGGACGTCTCAAGTGAGCGTTCAGTGTTGCTTTTTCTATTCGAAAATTTAATTGATTGTAGGTTCAAAACACAAGTGTCGTTTTGTAGAATCGTGTGAATTACGAAATGTAAATTCAAACTTGTTGCTTTTTCATTATAATTTATTCAAAAGCTGTTCGTGCAAATTTAATGTAAAGTGTGCTTTTCATTCCCTGTTGTTAAAATAAAACCAGGAGTTTTAAACTACAGTTCGTTTGCTATTTGATTAATTGTTTAAGTGTAAAATAAATATGTAGCCCATCTTTAGTTTTAGTTCTTGATAAACAGTTAAATTCCATCGCTGGTGGCAGTGAAATACCATCAGTATTAAGGTTAGGCCCTTTTAAGTAGGACCCGATGCTCCATCCCCATGCTGGGACTGTAGCCCATGCTGTCCTTATGCCGTAAAAGTCGTTATAATCATCGCAACACCTTAAGCTGAATCTTAGTGTCAAACCAGGAAACCAGGGGCGTTACAAGCACCTCAGCCGTCGTAGCCTCCGCCGTTACACTACACTAAAGAGCCGATGTGCTCTTAGCAAAGTAGGTTGGTCTCCGTACGTAAAAATAATTGTAATGGAGCTTACTACATGCAGATTATGCTAATAAAGTCATTACATATACATCCATATATTATGCCATATAGGCCTACTAAATTTTGCCCTCAGACTATTTTTATATAAATACAGAATATCAGGTTGCTAGTTTATAGTATATTATTTTTTTACAAATATTGGAAGAACATCTAAAAACTGTCAGAGAACAGAGTTTTGTTTGAACCCGTAAAAGCCTCTATGAAAGCTAGCTGAGAAGGCCAAAGGAAATACTACAACTTACATTCCAGGGAACCTCGATATAATTTATTAGCTTGAAATGACAGCCAAGGACAAATACTGTCCATCTCCTCGCTGACAGTTAAGTTTTGGCTCTTGATTTATTGTACAATAAAAGATTGGAATGCTCTTACAGCCACCTTCGATTGCTAATACTGTATGTATTAAGGACCATAAATCTGTCCTGCAACAGACTTTCACTTTCATCATAAATGTGTCAAAACCAGCAATTAAGAAAGAACCTTGGGGCTTCTCAATCGAAGCCGCACTGTATTAATTAAAAACCTCTCCCTCACGAAGGCCACCAAAAACACATTACAATAAATTGATGAATTAATAAAGGTCAATCCCAACATATAAAAGCAGGTTAAACTTGAACTTGACAATGGATTCCAGCTTAGAGAGAGGGGAGAGAACAACTTGAGTGAAAGTCACTGTCATTGAGTTTCCTTGACCACCAACCCACTAGCCTACTGTCAGTTGCCTTGAGAGAGAGAGAGCCAAGGCTGCCAAACCCAGGACAGAGCCAGAGGTTCCATTTGGCCTGCATTGTTGTACAGCTAAGTGCAATACTTATTTATCATGCATATTACTTATGAAGAGTTATTATAGTGGTGTTCAGCTGTCTTATCCGTTCAATAGATTCCCTGACTGTTGCGTACCCACAGGGGTTATAGAGTTTGGTATAACTGGAGAGCCCTTTAGGGGTTTAACCTTGGTTTGGGTTCCTGTGGCTTACATATATCATTACATGTTTGGATACTATGAGATAACTGAGAATTACTGGCACTAAGTTTAATTAACATTTGGTGACACTGAGATATTAGCTTCTGTAAGGTAAGGCACCAAAGGCCGAGTCAATTATTGGGGTAACTCTTGTAAAGTGTCAAGTGGATTTAACATACTGTCATATTAAAGCCTGTGGAGATTGAGGTATAAAATCAAGTCTCGTCTTCATTATTTTATTTGGTGTCACATTTATAACATTTATTGCTTAGCCATATTCTGACTTAAGTGATGGGTTCGAATTTGTCCTAAATATAAACCCATTACATAATAATACAAAGGCCAACACTAGCCTAATTTACAATTAACAACATGAAGTGGGGTGTGGGGGGTGTTCGGAGGCACGGAAGGGGGTAGAGGTGTAAGAGTTGGGGGGGGGGGGAGGGGGAGAAATTGACAGCGCCAGTTACTTTCGTAAGACGACAAAACACATGGAGAATCTAAGTTCGGAAAATTCAATCATCGTGCAGCATGCACGGGTCCAGCTAGTAGAAACAAATCTTTTAATCTTCAGTCTACGTCTCGCAGCTGGCGTTTGCTAATTGGCATTGTTGGATAATAACAATGTTTAAAACAATGTAAAACAATCAATCTGGTCGCTTAGAGCTCCGTAACCCCTGAACCACTTGAACAATTAGAAAAGGCCTTATGGAAAGGGCACATCTACAGAGCGATACCTGTAAAATGAGCTAGGAACCAACTTTATAGGAAAAAATAGTTTGACCTGTAGAGAGGACAGACTAAAGGTACATCCCCAGAATAAAAACAATAAGTTGTCTATTTGACCCCTCTCTGTATCTCAGGTTTGGCGGAACCAAATTTCACAATTTTTGGACTGCACACAGGCCTTGTCTAGTCAAGGCTAGGTTCCAAATTTGGTTTAAAGATGTTTACTTTCTGACGGAGTTATAAGCTCTCGAAGTTCAGAGTTTCATCCAGAGATCCTAGGTTACCCTTACTAATCGTCTGTGTTAATATCGTACCCGAAAAGCAGCAGAGCTAGCACAATAATTAACAGCAAAGTCTATGCGTGCCTCGCATTCAATGTACCGTCCAGATTCCAGCATAAAAATTAGTGTACCATCCAGATTACCACTAAAGGTAAGTGACGACTCACGTTGTATTGTTCTTCACGATAAGAGAGGAGCCACCTTGATGTCTACGTCTAGTCTCTAACCGACCGCAATATTGAAGAGCTGACTTGCTGAAATGCGCAGTTACACACCGTAATCATTGCAATTTTTCGTATTAGCGTAAACCTTTACGCTGACGACGGGATGAAGTCATCCATAGATTGTGTACTATCGGACGACGGTTTTTCGCTGAATGACCTCGTTAGAGGGTAGCCTAGGGAAAATCGCAAATCTTTATTCTGTAGAGCATAATACTTTTCGTCCTTCCACACTGCAACTCACCCATACTTATACTTTAAGCTCTTCGGATCATAATTGATTAAATGTGTTTGGTTTTTGAGGAGATGTGGCTAACGTGAACTGCCTTCACCCGTTTTTTGGGCAGAACCACATTAATTTGACATGTGTCACGTCGAATTAACAAGGAGGGAAAGCAACGTTGCTTCTTGGCCTCCACGGTTATAAGTTGCCCCCCCCCCACCCCCCACTAAGTTGCTGGTGGACGATTCCCTTTAAAGGAACCATGCAACTTAAGGCAGACAACAAAACTAGCACACATCATTTAGGAAAATTATTAATTTTGAAATTTTGAAAGATATTTGCCAACTTCCAGTTTGACCACAGAGAAGTGAAATCCTGAGGCATAATGTTAACAATCAGACAAAGACGTAGCAATCTAAAGCATAATGTTAACAATCAGACTGTGTTTGGTTCTTACCATCATCATAATCTTCGATAGGCAAAGGTGATGGTCCCGATGAGTCACTAGCACTACCTGGAGAATATTTATGGTTTTCGGCACGATGGCGATGACGGGCGAGTATGTCAGCAAGTTCTCTCGTACGTGTTGTTTTAAACTGAAAAACAAAATTGTAGTCGAGTGTTGACTTAAAGTTATAATTTTACAGGCTTTTTGACGCAATCATGACGTAGTTATACCATGACATAGTTATGCCATACATGAAGGTTCAGGTCAAAACAAAACAACTCACCCCACAGACACTCTTTTGGATATTGATTTGGCTCTTCAGCCGTATGGCTTCGTTACGATTCAAGTATTCTTCTAGCTGCTCATGATCAAGTGAAAGGAGGGTGACACCGTCAACTCCATGCAACAGATCTATAGTCCTGAGTAAATTAAACAGTGATCATTAACTGCCTCGTGTCACAGGTTAGTACAAAACAACATGACAAAATTCCCTATTTCAGTCTGCACAGGCTTTAAGTGGAATGTACAAAAATGGCATTTTTGCTTCGAGTTTTTTGCTGCGAATCGAGTAGCATGTTGCAATGTGTACATTTTGACCGGATTCTTCACATTTTACAGCAAAAAGCCTGAAGAAAAAATTCTTTAACACCTGTAACTCTTTGGTACACGTCTGAAAAAACGACCATACGCACAAATTGTAGGAGTACTTCATTCAATATAATTTAGTGCAATACCACAAGTTTATGGTATTGCACTGAAATACACATAAATTTTTGTTTATATCACAATCTTCCTAGCAATACATAGACGGAACAGAATTTTGTCAGCTGGCTTAACAGAATGTAGGCTAAATTGCAGTTAGCCATAAATTATATGTGGTTAAAGCAATTATTATACTGAATTCGGAGGAAGACGGCTAACTTTCAGCTAAATCGATCAAAATGAAACGAAGATTTCAATGCAATGATGAGACTAGCTAGACATAACAAGGACTAAATGGAAGGAAGTTTCCTTTTTTTGTTGGGGGGGGGCCGGGCCCCCCCCCGTAATGTATTTCTAGTTTGATAGACTCGAAAAAGAGAAAAAAAACGAGGAATCCCTGAAGGGGATAGAATCGCATCTCTCACCTTCATCTCGCTTTAAAAAAGCTTATGTCACTTTAAAAAAATTCAGAAGCAGGTCAACAACCACTTTTTTTTTTATTATCAACAATAACACAACTTAAATCAACAATCAAAACTCACCTTGAGCATAGTTTCTTGCGATTATTATTTCAATGCTAAATCGATCCAAAAGTAACCAGAATGCTAATGACGTACCATACAGACTAAAATTGCAGGGCCTGCACCTGATTAATTTTAGTTTTTATTGCCTAACCGCAAATATAAATTACCTGTTTTTTATAGCGATTCCCTCCGTTTGACCTATTATTCATCTAGAAGCTTGGAAGTTGGCTTCCCAGCCAGGTTTGTACTACTGCGCATGCGCAGGGATGGGCTCGCTATATATACTCGGCGCAGCTGTCTGACGGCATTATTTCTCCTCACCCAGAACCTACATAATGGAGGGGAGGCCTGGGTGGGAGTTAAGGTAATGTATATTTTCGGTTAGGCAATAAAAACTAAAATTAAGCAGATGCAGGCCCTACAATTTTAGTCTTTTTATTGCCGACGAAAATAAACATTACCTGTTTTTTATAGCGGACTTTGTAACTCGGAGGAGAGCTAGGTTTGCTGTCCCCTCGCGTACAAGCCGGCATCCCCGGGAACTAGCCCCTGGCGAAGACAACCCTGAGTCCTAGATCAGTTTCACTAAGAGCCGAAACTATTTGCGGGCTGGAGAGCGATCCGCTGTTTCGGAAAGGTTACATCCTAAGTGAAGTCAGTGTAATGGTATTCTGTGCTGCGGCATGATTGGAGAGGATACCCGGACTCCAAACATCAAAAACCTCGGGGAAAAACTCTGTTTTTCTGAAGCTACCATCCGAATCGGCCAAACATAGAGGCTCTTAGTGGCCACGTGTCTGAACTTTGTTCCTGTGAAAACGGAACATTGAATTTCCTTCTGGTTTATCTACAGCATCACTAACAAGAAGTCACCAAACTGAGCCGTAGCGCTCAAACTTCCAGCCGCCGTAGCTTCAAAAACTGTACAAATGTAATTACTTCCTTTTATTTTTCTACAGGCCTAAAGCCAAAATATACTAGCTTAGTTGTGTTTTAGGAATAGCATCCTTTAAGGTACTTAATTTTACATATATGTTAGATACAAACCTAGTACGATATTTGTTATCTTGTTTGTTGGTACCACAAATGCTATGAAAAATGTACGACTT
>JAHWFP010117692.1:0-15354 GCA_023313725.1 Lithobius niger | reverse complement strand
TAAATTAAACGAGAGGTGAAAATAATTATAAGGATTTAGTTTCAACACTGTAGAGCTGTTTAGCAAAGCATGAGAAAACCTTATTTTCAAGTTCCACGAGTCTTTAAAACTCAGCTTACTTACTTTTTTTTCGTTTCCCGCCCTAAAGTCTTAAATGGGAGAGAATAAAAGTAAAAGGGATGTGAATAGGTTAATTTTCGGATGGTTATATCCAAGTGGCCAGGTAGATGCCATGTTGTGAAGGGAAAAGCTCAGGCTATACCGGACTAAATAAAGAGTTTGACGGATCGCTCTGCATCCAACTTGTATGAAAGATAATTTGAAGTTTGGTTTTCGCGCACACAAGGCTTAGTAAGAGAGATCACTTCTGTCAATATCTACAAAAAAAAAAATGTCGCAGGTTGCAGGATGGGCTACATCCAAATAAATAGAATAAGTCGAAATGAATAATTCAAGGCGCATAGAGAAGGATTTTTTGAGGATGATAAGGGATTAAACTTTTAAGATTAATGGAAGGTCGTTCATTTGGGTGTGTGGAGGAAAGAGGATACAATAACACAGAACAATAAGTACAATAGGCGTTAATCATTGAAAAATAAATAGGAATAATTGAATGAAGAGCACAATAAGGAGCAATAAATAAATGGCGAAGAGTAATAATTTAAATGAAGTTTTAAGTGAATTGACAGTCATAATGAGAAATATGAGTTTGCAGAAATATTAATAGCAGAAATATTGCAGTATTTTGATTTCATGAAATGTGTGATTTTTTAATTGAAATATGGCGAATTCCAAGCACAGTAAAGTTTATATTGTAGCTTAGGATGTTTAAGGTTAGGGGTACAAACAGGTAAGCTGATTTCATACTCACATACTATTAAGTGCGAATGAACAATTGAAATAATTGAATGACAAATGAGAAACATTTGCTTTGAGTACATTTTAAGTGTTTGATCAGACATAAGAGTAGTGTGAATAAGAGTTGTTTAGTGAGTCGTTCAGCGTCAGTGCCTGCATGTGCATGAGTCGACGAGTGATTTCTTCAAAGTGAAAAGTGCTTGAAAGTGAAAAAATAAATGCATTAAATGAGTGAAAAATGCAAACGTGAGAAATCACGTTTGTGAAATAAAGAGTAAAATCATTTGTGCCAATAGTGTGAATGACGTAAAAGTTCACCAGTGCATCGTTTGAAATGCAGCGTTTAGTACGTCGTTTAAAAAATAGAAAAATGAATGAGAAATTTTAAATGAGTGGACGAAGTGCTATGTAGGAGTGAAACAGGCGCAGTCAAAGTTTTACTTCGAGTGCGAAAACGAAATGAACGTGCGTATGGAAGGAGTGGATTTGCAACAACAGAAAGTTGCAATTAATAAAGTGAAAGTGCAGTGTTAAAAGCTCTCTCATTAATAAATTAAATTGCACATGCATTAAATAAAATGCAAAGTGAAAAATGCAGCAATTTTTTTTGCAAAGTGAAATATGAAAGTGAAAATCCAGCGACAGTGCAAATCACAAGTAATTGAAGCAGCGCAAAAGAAAAAAAGAAAGTGCTTCTAAACAGGCCAGATGTAAACAAGAGCTCTTCTGGGTGTTAGCTAACGATGACAACCAGATGTGGGTGCAACGATCGATTGGGGGTACAGTGCGATTGTGATCAACAGGCCACGGAGAGGGAGAATGGGGAGCAGGATGTGAGTCATAAACACACCAACCCCACTCTTGTTTTTTTTTGGTGGGCAGTTCAACGCAGATGCAGACGTTGCGAGGGGCAACGTCCAGAAACGGGAAAATTTCTTTTTCCTTTCGAGTTGGTTCGTGTATTGGAGTGGATGAGAAGGGAGGCTCCCACCCCCCCCCCCTCACACACACACACACGCAGCGAAGTCAGTCGAGACTGGACTTTGACTAGCTGCAGGGCAATCACCAAACCAATTAACGGCAGACTGCAAAGGGGAAGTGCCGGTGTACCGAGACACCCCCCCCTACACATCGCATAACCAAAGGAGATTCTTCAGCAAGCCACAACAGACGGACATCTGATAGCAATCAGCGCCATTGAAGAAGCAATAAAGAAGGACAATGATCAAAGGAAGATGAACAGCTGACTGTAATCGCCATGCCGAAGAAGAAAGAATAAACATTGAAAATAAAGCGTCAACCGCGCAAAGAAGCGACGTCAACAAGAACTTTAAAGCTACTAATAAAAAAAAGAGAACATTAACGCGAAAGGACACTGCAAGTTTTAAAGCAAATGAACATTGATTACATGAAACTAATGCGTTGATGCAAAGTAAAGCATAAACGAACTTTGAGAAATTAAACAGCGAGAATCAATTTAAAGGGACATTGATGAATGAAACCAAACAATGCGAAAGTCCATTATTAAGAATAACCCAAATTACTAGTTTGAGGATGCTTTTGCTTTTAGTACTTACCATAACCATACCTTGTTTTATATAACGATATTTTTTAACCGTCTCATTTGTTCATCTGCCTTTTATTTTTTACTTGGGCCAATCCTACACTTCCTGTGTCGAACACGATTGGCGATGCCATCGGGGGCCTTAGAGCCCCTGGCAGGTCTAACCTTGGTGGTAAGGCATTCGTGTCCTCATACCTCATCCCCCTGACCTTCCCACGGCCAAATCTATATCTTTATATGATATCGTCATCTGTTTTTAAATTGGGCTGGCTGTTAGTGATCCTAGGGTCCTTGCCTGACCTGTTGCTATTGTAACAAACTGTTTATTATTATAACTTTGAATTACATTTTATGTGAAGGATGATGTTAATGAATGGAAATATGAAGTGAAGTAGAGATGAGAATTTTTTTGTCATACGATATAATTAATATGTAACAATTCATATGATTGTAATTTTGTGAAATTTTTTTTCAATTTAAGTAATTTTGTAATGTGAATTTTTTTTCCCAGTTGGGATGTGCTTTTGTATGAAACCAATTGAGGGATTATTAACACTTAATTAATTACAAAGATGATTATGATTTAAGGTCACAAATATTTATAATTTAAGGGAAATTCAGGAGAATTTTAATTTTTCAAAAGGTAGGGTGGTGTAAGAACCGTAATTACAGCAGTATTTGTATAAGTTTTATGAGCGTAGGGAACGCTAAATAGGACAGCTGGATGCAACGAAAACGCCGTAGCCAAGAACCAGAGTGTGAACGAAGACACGTTTTGGATTAACACTTCAGTTGTTTTTAGTTTATAGTTTTTAAAGCAGATTTCGGAAATATAAATGTAATAAAATTAACAAGCTTAAAATCCATTAAAAAGTAAATTTAATTAGCCAATGACAATTACGAGCGATGCGGCCTTGAAAAGGTTAAAGGCTCGTTAGCCAATCAAGTGCAGTCAAGCGAACACAAAAGCTTTGACGTCACAATGGGATTCCCCTTCGCTCGGGGTAGAGATCGAGAGACGCGACAGGAAAGGGAGAGACGGGCTCCAGCCACGATGAACGACACTTAAGCCTCCTGGACGATACTTGTTGGTCGGACAAAAAGAAATGATGCGGAAAACAAGTTAGGAGATGGGCGAATGAGACGGAGAACCGGGGCATAGGCACGGAGAACCGGGGCAAAGGGACGGCGAACGACAACCTCATAATTTGTGAGTATGAAAAGAAAAGGATATAAATTAGAGATAAATTAGCTTGATAACAGTTTTCGGAATAGAAATGATGTAACCAAATTTAATGAACTTAATCTTAAATATCGGAAATTAATTGAATAATCTTTAAAGGTTCTTAGCTAGTATCTTTAGCTTACATCACTTAGTTAAGGATAAGAGTGCCAATGTGAAACAAGAACACATGTAATAAAAATTAAACAAACCATCAAGATTGTTGAAGATGGAAGGACCGTTGTTAATAATCAGTCAATGGTAAAGAATTTAAGGTAATGTGCAAAAATGTCAAAGAATGATTTGTTGATTTAAAACCAATGAATTGAGGATGATGTTGGTGACCACACCAAGTGTTTTGTGTATAATTACCTATGTTCTTTTTTAGTGTAAATAAATGTTAATTGTTTTGTTGTTTCTTATCCGAGTCACATCACTTTCGAAACATGCACGGCCTGTTGATAAATTGCTTAAGTTTTCATTTAGCAGAATTGAAGTAAAATGGTAAGACCTATAAATTAAGCGATCGTAAAGTGCGTCCTTTGGACTTGGTTGGATTATAATTCTTTTCCTGACAAATTTATAAAGAATTATACAAAGAATTAACCTGACAATTATAAGAAAATAAATGAAATGGATCACGTTAAGTTTTAAGAATAAGATAAAATACTGAACGCAATTTTAAGTGCTAAACCGCTCGAGCACAACAAAATCCAACAAAGCACCCAAAAGACGACATCTTTTACAATTTATGGACGCTGAATCTAATGCTGAAACCCGTTTGTCTCTATCTGGTACCAGCCCATAGATCATGGCCACACTACGTTGGCCACTTGTGGGCTACTTACGCTTTACATTTCCGTTTGTTTATTCCTTTGAACTAATTTTTGGATGCTGAATGTAATGGTGAAAACCGTTTCCCGATAGTTCCCGAGTTGAAAATGGCGACAGGCGGATGGACAAAGTCGTTATAATAGTCTTCACAGATTTCGATGTACAGAAGACTAAAAAAGGGTAGAATTACATTTCTTCTTAAAGAGAATGCAGGTCCCATTGTTCCAAGTGACTGAACTTGTTGAGAGTAAGAACAATTCTTTGGCTGACAGGTCTTTGAGTGTTGGGAGCGCTTGTGCAGAAAGCGAATTAGGGTAGATTTTTGACGATAAAAATAATAAAAGCATGTAAAAGATGGGAGGAGAGAATAAGTACCCACAACTTTATAAGGGGTACCCAAGGACCCTGAAGTACAAAAAGAGTAAGCACAGCCCCGAGATGGTCAGTGGCCTGGTCGCCAAAGAAAGTGAATGACAGTTCGAATCCCACGACTGACTTATATACAGTGCTGGACATTGTTGAAGTTTGAACGCATCATCAAACAAGCATTCGTCTAATCTTTCTCCTGGTTTGAATATGGCGGTAAATTTGATGCTTACCTAGCCGAAACCATGAAGCCAGAATATGACAAGATGGCAGAGTATTTAAAGCTTCATCCAGGAGAAAACACTGCATTGATGCTGTATTGACAATGATGTGCACAAAATTTAATATCCATCGCTGTACATATAAGGCTTGAAAATGACTGGAAATTGATGAGCTATGCAAATGGTTAACCACTAGGGTGGCATCACCTTGAATTGCTATTCGTAGGGACAACCAACTAGCTGCAATCAACACGTAAACTGTGCGTTGGAGAAACCATTTTAAGACTACATGTTGAGTGGGTTCAACGACTGCTTTATGGGACTAAAATTGTTCTGCACGTCGTGTATCGATTCATGCAAGTGCTGAGCTAACGATGCTCTCCGCCAGTGCAGTATTCTTATCTTACCCCAAGTAGCTCTAGTGTTTTCAGATGGCAATAGCGGCAGTGCGATAGTCACCCGAGTACACCTGGTGTACGTTCTCCATTAAGACTGGACTGCAATAAAGCTCCTCATTAAGATGTTACAGTATTCAATGTTCAATACGAAACTTCATGGAGGGGGTGCTGTGGATGCAATAAAGGATATCTACAAAATATCTCGGTGTTTTGTTTGATTATTGAAATGTAACGCGTCTCGCCGAGAGTAATTTTCCAAGGCGTCACACATTAACCCAAAGAAGAACGGATATGTATTTTTGCAAGCCAATACCCTTCTTTTTGAAGGAAAAAGTTACTTCTGATGTAGGCAGTGTGTGGAACTATGACATCACAGGCACTGTCCTAATATAGCTATAGTTAACACTGTTTCTTCAGTAAGGACAGAGTCTGTGACATCATAGTGGCAGCAGCCATTCACTTCTTAGATCGCATCTTAGCCCTTCAAGTCATTTGGTTTAAGCATACATATGTTTTCATTCTAATTATACATATATCCGTTCTTCTTTGCACTAACCTATGGAAGCATTTGTTGCACTTGGTTGAAGAGGGAAATATTGGAAGGCTGCTCACTGTGAAGCAAGAATAAATAAAGCTTTTAGATCCCGAGTTTTTTTTTTTTTGGAGTGACGAAATGTGAAGCTGTAGCGAGTTGAGTACGTATCTTCACACAAGTGCTTAAACCAAAGAACGGAATGCATGGAAATGCTAAAAGAACAGTCGCCAGTTATCCACAGGCCCTGGAATATTTACATCGTCTTGTGGGGCACTTGATACATATATGGCAACAGTTATCTTGTGTTAAGTTTACCATATGCAGGCCCTTCAGTTTTAGTTTTTCTTTGGGAATGGTACAACACCATGACGGTAAACGACTTAATGGAGTTTTGTGCTTATGAAAATAGTGGCAAGTACAGGGCAAGTGCTACGAATGCCTATCATTCACATCACATTTTAGGATGGGTAAACAGCTAGTATTTAACCACTAAATGAAAAAAACTTATGGACTGCACTTACCTGCTGTATCTTTATTGTTTGGGGGAAGAACCATCACTCGAGGCTTAAAGTTCCGATCTTCTGGAGACGGAAGAATTAAAGGCAGATAGTTAGGTTCCGGTGAAGGTGGGAGAATAGGCACATATGATCGCACCACAGTTTCTGTTGGCGGGAGTGGTGCCGGCGGTGCTTTAGTAGTTGGAGAAAGCTGTTGTCGATGATTTATTCCATCTGCAACAGACAACATTCATTATGCCAAGTGCTTTTGTCTGAACATGATAGACACTATTAATTTCCGTTGTGCGGTACGTTAACTTAAATACCCACAGCCACTTTGAGTTCCACACCAACCAAACTTTCTCTAACTAGTAAAAGTAGGGTAAAATACGATATTAAGTAAGCTATATACCCCCACTTTCCCTCACCTTATAAAAGTGGGGGTAATGATTCACTTCCGCACACCTGATGAAAAGTGGGGGGTAATGGCGTCTTTCCATTTTTCATCGATCTGGAGGACGGTGGAAAAGTGCTTTTTACTACCTTTTTCCCGGCTTTCGTCAATCTAGAGGAGGGTGGAAAATTACTATTTGCTACATCCTACGATGCGACTTCCGCTCACCTGATAAAAGTGGGGGTAATGATGCACTTCCGCTCACCTGATGAAAAGTGGGGTCCTTCCATTTTTCATCGATCTGGAGGAGGATCTTTTTTCCGGCTTCCGTCGATCTGGAGGAGGGTTGTTACATCCTACGATACCACTTCCCCTCACCTGATAAAAGTGGAGGTAATGATGCACTTCCGCTCACCTGATGAAAAGTGGGGGCGTCCTTTCATCGATCTAGAGGAGGGTTACTACCTTTTTTCCGGCTTTCGTCGATCTGGAGGAGGGTTGCTACATCCTACGATACCACTTCCGCTCACCTGATAAACCTATTTTTTATTGTATTCATAAGGATGGTGGAGGGTGGAATCGTGCTTTTCACTACCGTTCATACGTTTTCGCCGATCTGGACCAAGTTACTTCTGGTCACGAGATCAAAGTGGGGGTAATAACGTAACTTCCGTTCACATGATCAAAGTGGGGGACTGCCTTTTACAGCCTTTTTTTCGTTTTCATCGATCTGGTGGCTTATTTCATCTACCTGGAGCAGTATGGAAAGTGCTTCTTGCTACATCATACGACGCTGCTCATAGGATGAAAAAAGGGAATAAAAAAAGAAATGGACTCTTGTTCTTTTATCCTCTATGGCAAAGACTCTGACTTGACATGTAATCTAAATACTTCGATTCATTTCGACCCTGAATAAAACTACGAATTGGCGCTTATTAATTTAGACACGTATAACAGCATATACAACATTGATTCAAAAAATAACTAAATTAAATACACCGCAGATGTGGTATAACTTGGCAGAAAGTGATAATCACCCCCGGAACTTACGAAATTGAAGATTTGAATGAATTTCTAAAAAACTCGATAAATCAAAATGGTCATGACAGGGAAGCTATTTCGATTCTTCCTAACGTAAACACTTTAAGAACCAACTTGATAATTAACGATTCAAAATATGGAATAGCCTTTACGGGTGAAAAGAGCTTAGCTCGAGTCTTGGGGTTTCATTTAGGAACCTACTTGAGGAGTCGAGAAAGTCAAAATACCGTCGAAATAATAAATATAAACACAATTTTTGTGCACATTGACATTATTGGAAATTCTTACGTAAACGATTTCGTTTTATCCAAATTCACCTCCGTGTTTCAAAATCATCGAGTCTCCGCATAATTTAATCTATTTACCCATTACAATAAACTTAATCAGAAGTATAAGAGTGTGGCTTACATCTCAGACCAACGAGCCGTTGAATCTGAATGGCGAAACCCTCAAGGTATGACTTCATTTAAAATCTAAAAATTAAAAAAAGGACAAGATGCTCGTGTTTGGCAAAAGGAAAAGGATTCTTTCGTAATAATAAAAATTTTAATAATAATACAAACGCAAGCAGTTTAACGCCTAGAAACAAAGTTTTCATCAAAGTTATAACAACAGCTAGAAAATGAGCGTTGTAGAAGACTATTTAAAAATCAATGAACCTTTATTGTACGACTCGTCGATCGAATCTTACACCTATCACGAATATAATCCCATCGTCGGTACGAATCTCAACAACGTAAATTCTGAAATTCGAATACGCGTGGAAAACCAAAATTTATTTCTCCACATTGCCAACAGTTACCTCTTGATTAAAAGCAGGTTGCTGAAGCACGATGACTCGGCTTATGCCGATGTTGACGCAGCGACGTTGAGTAATAATGCTCCCGTGTTCGTGTTTTCTAATATAAAATATCATCTAGGTGATAAACAAGTAGACGAGTTAAATTATCCGGGATTCGGTACCCTAATGAAAGGGCTGCTCTCTTACGGACTGGCAGAACAGCCGGCATTGCTCGGTCAGTGCTGGGCATTGGATAGTGCAGCTTCTGTCGCTGCTGATCTGACCGACAACTTGGGTTACAAACAGTGGCATGCGTCTATCATCGTTGAAACAACTCCCAAAGGAAGTTTTACATTCGCCATTCCCGTGAAACACATCATGGGATTTTTCGAAATTTACGACAAGCTAATTTATGGAACTAAACACGTGCTCACTTGCATGAGGACCAGCGATACAAATGCAATCTTCATCAGCCGCGGCCAATGGTAAAGTTGTTCTCAGAAGCACTTCTTGGCTCATCCCCCACGTTACCGCATCGGACGATTAAAAACTTAAACTTTACAATCTCATAGACAACGGAACTATGGTGGATTTAGGATTTCGAAACTGGCATTACGATAGCTGCGAGCTCCCTCAAAATACCTACTTCACCTGGCACGTGCTGACTACTTCCGCGGTTGAAAAACCTAGGTGGATAGTTCTAGCTTTTCAAACAAACAGACAGGATGCTTTAGGTAGAAATCCGGCCGTGTTTGACCACTGTAGTTTGCAAGACGCTCACGTGACTCTAAATTCCTAAAGATATCCGTTTCTCGATCTGAATACTAATTTTGCCACTGGAGAGTACGTCGGCTTGTACAGAATGGCGCAGCAATTTAGGCAGCTGTGTTATGACACCAACGATTTGAGTTTCGACTTGCTTCAGTTCAAAAAAGCCTATCCACTCGTTGTGTTGGATTGCTCCAAACAGTCTGAGAGGCTTCAATCCGGAATCGTGGATGTACAAGTCAAACTGAAGTTTAGAGCAGCGGTGCCAGCTAACACTGTCTGTCACGCTCTGCTCATTGCGACAGGAAAATGAATCGAAAGTTGGATAGAGGCAAAGTCGAAGTTGTTTATTAAAAAAAATATATGGCGCTCAAAACTAGACCACGAAAAAAGAAAGGTGGCTTTCTGCCATTGGCGTTGCTAAGGCCGATTTTGGCCGGAATTGGTGGGTTGGCGGGGGGAGGGGGGGGACCGCGGGGTTGGTATCTGCCATAAAAAAAGCACAAAACGACGCAAAAATTCTAGCTGAACTCGTGCGACTTCATAAGCAAGTGCAAGGTTCCGGCTCGAAGAAAAAAAACTAAACGAGAAACGAAGCAAAAAAAAATTGCCCCATGGCAAAGGTTTTTACTTAATACCACCCAGGGTTTAATCGACTTTAATAAACCTTTAAAGAACCATGATTTAAACCGATTGGCTAGAGTAATGAAAATTCCGAAATTTAGAGGTACTTTTAGTAAAGACACGCTTCCTTTAAAACCTAAGCCTACTGGCGAAAACGGAATTGTAAACTTGGAAGACTTCAACGATGGAGACGGAAGTCACTGGGTAGCCTATTCTACCACTTCTGGCGAACCCTGTTATTTCGATAGTTTCGGCAACATGGGTCCTCCCCGGTCCGTGGTCAAATACTTGGGGCCGGGAATTAAATACAATTACGAACGCGTGCAAAACTTTGACCAGATTTGGTGCGGGCACTTTTGTTTATTTTTCCTTAGCGCCTTCTCTAAGACGCGTAATTACGAAGCTGTTTTAGATAAAATGAAATCTATTGAAAAGTGACGTGCAAATCCAACTGGAAATAAACGTCTTCCGTATCAAAATCTTCGACCGTGTGTACCGCGATGGCCGAATCTTTTTCCATTTCGTAAGGAATGTCAATAATGGTAGTTGTCGAATGTGCTTCCTTCGTTTTAGTAATGAGAAAGCTTTTTGTTCCCGCTATACATTTAACAATGACATCTACGTTCGGATCGTTGCAATATAAAATTGCTTTACGAATTAAACCAGAACTTGTAATTATGTAGTTCGCGATAGATCCGGAATTAACGAACCAGTCGACTTCTTTATGCAAAGAACTTTTCATACAGAAACTGATTATCATGAAACAATTTTCGTGCACAAATTTCTTCGTAGCCGTGTCACTAGGTAAAGTCGGCTCGCTTATATTTCTAATCGGTTTATTCGAGGCATTGAAGTATACCTTCTGATCGTCTTGTATCAAGCAATTGCTGTCGACGCTACCTTCGTAGCGGCATCACCCGGTAAAGTAGGTTTGCTTAGATTTCTTATCGGTTTGTTAGTTGCGTTGAAGTATACTTTTTGCTCATTATGTAATAGGCAATTCCTGTCAACGTAGACTTTTGTAGCCGCGTCTGCAGCGTGCCGGGGGAAAGCTACGTCCTTAATTTGCTTCATCTTTGCGTAGAAATTTCTGTCAGACCCGTCTACGTACAACGTATTTTTTCGATGGTGGAAGCCAATTCATCGGAGAAGTCGGTTTTAAGTTTCTGAACGTCCGTTGTCAGAGTACCGAGCTGAGAATAATTGACGGCGTCTTCTGGTTCGATAGCTTGCTTTGCATATCGTAGTTGTTTTCGGGAGTTAAAACATATCCGAGTCCTGGCTTACCTCTCGTACCGACTCCGATCGAATCATCCTCTCTCCCTCTTTTCAACGGTTGTCCAAAATTGTTCACCGACATCCTTTTTTTAAACTTTCAAAAAAATATTTTATTTATATAATAAAAGGAATAACCGTGAAAGAAAATGTCTCAACCATCCTGGCAAACGAATCTTTCCAATCTCTTGCAAAAAAACTTGCTGAAAGTTAAAATCGAGAATGGTACAAAGATTAAAAATGGTGTAAAGTTTTCCTTGTCTCCTTTCTTACAATTTAAGGATTTAAAGGGTTCGGGTACTCCCGTTTCTGACGAAAAATCAAAATATAAAGGGTGGATTTCACCTAGCGACCCAGAAACTCAAAAACTGTTGAAAAATCTTAAACGGTACGTCTGTACAAAACTAGATATAGATTTTGACGATCAAAAACCCGTGTTCAATTATCCCAATTTTATGCATTCGGCTTCTTCCTGTTACTCCTCTTGCGAAAAAGCGAACGGAGACAAACCACTCTGTCTTAGAACTTGGAGGTACGAGAATATTCACAAAACTAAAGGAAAACTTAATAGAAATGTTATTGACAAACTGTGGTTTAACTTGCCGCTTTCAACGCTTTAAATCTGACGGAAGTCACTGGGAAAATTACCGCGGTGTACGTCACCGACGAGTCTCCCAGCAACGTGAAATTATGGTGCAACGTAGATTTTGGAGTAGCTCATTCCGATACTTCCGAGAAATTTATCGACGAAGACTTTATGGGTTTGGTACCTCCGTAAAAAAAATGCGTTAATAAACAAAAAAGGCGATGGAAATTAAAAACTACGACTTTTTCGTACCTAAGAAAGAACCTAAAAATCATCCGTTCCTACCTTCGAATATTAGATGTCGAATTATAGGCTCCGCGAATTGTGGAAAAACTAACTTGTTGTTTAATTTCATCTGTAACCAAAGATGGCTCGACTACGATCGATTATATATTTACAGTAAAACTTTATGTCAACCAAAATACAAAGCTTTGCAGTCTGTATTTACTGAAGTTGAGGAAAAAATTGGACAGAACGTAGCATTTTTTCACGATTCTCAAATTGATTTAATTCCGCCCGAAGAACTAGACCCAAATTTTTGAAACCAGATTCTTTTTGACGATTGCCTTTTGGACAAACAAAAAATCATCGAACGTTATTTCGCTCCAGGACGTCATTCAAACGCCGACGTTTTTTATTGCAGTCAGTCCTACACGAGAATTCCTGAACAAGTGGTCAGAGGCAACGCAAATTTATTAATTCTTTTCCCCGTGGATGAGTTAAATTTGAAACACGTTTACGAAAATCACGTTGATCCCGACATGGAATTTTCGGACTTTAAAACGTTGTGTAGAACGTGTTGGAAAAAGCCTTACGGGTTTTTATCAATTAACAAAACATTAAACAAGAGAAGATACAAACATTCATTTTTACCTATTAAACAAAATAATGGAGATGAAACGAGAAATCGCAAAACTCAAAAGACGTTTAACTAAAAAGTTTCTAAATCGACGTTTGTGCGAGAGAGGACAAGAAGAATCGCTGCAAGAATTTTTTTAACCGGGTAGTAAATACCCTGAAACCAGTGCTCAGTGCTCCGATTAAAAACACGCCAATTAAAAACAGTCTAGCCACACAAACTACCCTGATTAAAGTTTATAAAGAGGTAGAAAGTGAAGAGGTAGAAAGTGACGACTACGAAACGGATTTATCGTTGACTCCTTCCGATGTCACTACTCCTAGTGAGAATCCCAGTATTAGTCTCGCCGAATATTCGACTCCACCGATAATGCAAATTTCTCCCGAGGCTCAAACTGAATACTCCTCTACGAGCACCAGCCCTAAGTTACCCCCTCATATTCCGCGGTGCAAGCTAAACGTATTTATACCCCCCCGAGCTTCCCCACATGCCAACTCTCCGGTCCCTCGATAGTTTGTTACCCGGTCAGATTGTCGGACCTACGGCTGCGTATTTCTTGACAAAACTTTTCGAAAATCCCAAAGAAACTTATTCGGTATTCGGACTTCAGTACGACACGAAAAAAGGTGAGTTGACCATGGGGGTTAAAGTGGTTAAAATTTTTGAAAATGATATAGTGGTCGGGGGGAAGCAGTATACGGGGAGACGCGGGCTTTGGAGTTTGCTAGTTTCTAGAGAGTTGAAAGAATCCTCCTACTCACCAGAAGTTAAAGCAGCATACGCGGACATGTTACAAAATACCGACGCCATTTTTATCAACAACGATTCAAAAACTCTTAAACCCAAATATAATCGTAGCACCAAGTACGTAATGATGGTTCGTCAGATTTGGGAGGATGTGAAAAAAAATCTAAGTAAAAGAGTGGTGGCATGGTTAAAAAGGCGGGTAGCAGAGTAGATTATAAATATTACGACGATCCTAACGACTTGATAAAGAGACTCAGGCTTTTATATGAGTCTGCATCGGCCAGTCGCGACAGACATAGAAACAAGATGATAGAAATATTATTGGAAATACAGCAAAGACAAATCATAACTGCGCGGGAGAAAAGGGTGACTTATCAAAATTTAGGTTTCAATTTAAAAAAATACATATAAAACAAAAGAACTGAAAAAATATAGAGATGAGGTACTGCGTCAAATGTAGGCGTCACACAGCTAACGGCCCCGAGCCGTCCGTTATTATAACCCCAAAAAATAACAGACAAATGGTAGTTGTATTTTGCGAGGTATGCTGAACGAAAAAAGCATCCTTTATCAAATCAGGGAAAGGAATCTTAAATAAAATCATAGATACGTTACCTCGAACTGCATTTGCCCGGATACCAATACTGCGGTCCAGGAACCAAACTGGAAAAACGATTGGCTCGAGGAGATCCTGGGAGTAATCAACTAGACAAAGCGTGCAAAGAACACGATATAGCTTACTCAGAGAGCTTGGATTTAAAAGATCGGCACGTCGCCGATAAAAGTTCTCGCTTCCAAAGCTCAAAGAGTGAGAGACGATCCTTCTCTGACGTGGCGGGAGAAACTAGCCGCTTCGATCGTTAAGAAGATCATGAAAACAAAACTAAGATTCAGAATGGGAAATAAAAAAAATGGACCAACTCGTAAAAGAACTTCACAAGCCAGCGCGAAAAAAATGTCCGAGACGGAAAGTGGTTGTACTGGGCCTGAACGATCTATGGCAGGCTGACTTGGCGGAAATGATACCTTACGCTAAACTTAATAAAGGGTTTAACTACCTATTAACCTGTATTAACGTCATGTCCAAGTTTGCTTGGGCTATTCCCCTTAATTCTAAATCCGGTATAGACGTTACCGAAGCTTTTGAGAAAATGCTAGTAGGAGCGACACCCCCCCAAAAATTTACAAGTCGATTTAGGTAGCGAGTTCTACAATAAAGACTTCAAAGTAATTCTTAAGCGCCACAACATCAACATGTACTCTACGCACTCAAGATGAAGGCAAGCGTGGTAGACCGATTCAACAGAACCCTGAAAACTCGGATGTGGAAAAGATTCACCGAGCGGGGAAGTTATAAATGGGTAGATATTATCGACGAGTTAGTTTCCCAGTACAACAACACCGTCCATTCTACTACGAAGTTGAAACCGAGGGAAGTAACCAGGCGGCACGGACCGTTGCTGAGACGTACAAAACCTAGAGGACCATCTAAAAAAACCAATGTTTATCATAGGAGATAAAGTCAGAATTTTTAAAGTCAACAAAATTTTCGATAAAGGGTATCTCCAAAATTTTACCAACGAAGTTTTCACGATTCGCAAAGTGCAAAAATCCGATCCGGTAACTTATCTTTTAAATGACGAATCGGCCGAACCTATTTTCGGGGGTTTCTACGAACTGGAAATTCAAAAAACATTCGTTCCGGACTTGTTTTTAGTAGAAAAAGTACTACGTAAGAATGTAAATCTCTCGTAATTCCTGATTGTTAGGGTTACGAGGATAAC
>JAHWFP010117689.1:13452-25844 GCA_023313725.1 Lithobius niger | reverse complement strand
TTTTTTTTTCTGTTTACCTTTCCATTCTTAAATTGCATATTCATTATTTTAACCCCAGATATAGTGTCAGAGGCGCTCATTTAAAGATGTTGAGTTTTTTCTTTTACTGACAAGGCCCTTGGGTTCCCTTCCCGGTCCCATTAATTCATCCCCTGATAAAGGCATGCAACGATGCGCCAATTAGGCCGACATCAAGACCACAATAACTTAGTACTCTCTGCATGGGAAACAGGGAAGACAGTGTCTTATTAATGTTTACACACACTACAGTAATCAATAGGTTAAGCCTTTGTAAGTGTGGAGTCCGGGGTAGGCCTAGCAAGAAACAGATATGTCAACATAATCCTCTCCCTCGCACTAATTTAACACCCTGATTTCAAAATTGCAAGTCCCAAATTCGACTAAATGTAAAATGTAAAGTATCAATCAGGTAAACTACGACGTTCAGCAACAATACGGTACACCAGCCAAAGTCAATCGAGTAGCAAACTAACGCGATAGAACGAAGCTAGTGAACCACATTGTTACCGAAATTGAAATTGAAATTTGTTTAATATGAGCCATAGCCCAAGGCCAAGCGCCCAATCACAAACTACACCACACAATACCACACAATACCACACAATACTACAAGCTACTGTACCACAAATTACCACTCTCCGTACCACTTACTACCCACAAACCACTACCCACATTGTTACCGAACAACATGGTTTAACAAACCTAATCATCAAATCCAACGCTGCGACTTGCGTGATTTTTTTTTTACCAGTTGAAGTATTGTTGCTTAATTCCTAATTGCGTCTGTAAGTGAACCAAAGAAATGAGAAGCTGCCCCATCACTCCGTGCCTTACGTTTACTAAAAGTCACACGAGTTGTCGTCATATCAGTTTATCAAAATTAAGTAACTCTTCCATTGCGACTTGGTTTCCAAGGGCATTGCGACTTGGTTTACCAACGGAGCAGGTCAGCCGTTGCTTTTCGGCTGCCATTTCTGCCTCTTTTGAGGGAAGAAATTGGTGGTTTTTATCCGTTTTAAACGACTGTTTTATGCTTTTGTGGCTTAGCAACTATACTAGTGGGGGCAAAGAGTTCCAATAACAAACAAAAAGAAATAGCCATGCTATAGATGCCAAACGGTAAAATTGTTGTTATTACAATTTTTATAAGACGACCCGAAATACAGAATTTCGTTGGTCCATCTTAATTCCTGGGAAAACTATGAGGTTTCAATGTTCTACATTTCCCCAACAAGAATATTGTAGTTACATGGAAATAGCATTCAAACGGTCTATGTCTTTGTTAAAACTTAACTTATAGGTTATAAAAATTGAAAATCAGTTCGTAGGTTTCATCTCTACATCCCCCAACAAGAAGAAAAATTAAGCAACAACAACAAGAATATTGTAGTCACATTAAAATAACTTTCTAAAGTTCCTGTTCCTTGTTAATGCCTACATTTAATCAATAAAAAGTGAAAATCGGTTCCCTGATTCGACGTCTCGGTGAGAGCTAAATTTCCTCAAGAATACCAACAACAGCAAGAATCTTATAGTCACATTTAAATAGCATTTAAAAGGCAGTGGTCCTTGTTAATGCGTCCAGTTAGTCTATAAAAAATTGAAAATCGGTTCATTGGGTCGATTTGTAGGCGGAAGAAAAATTTCAGCAGTGCAACAAAAGCAAGAATGCTGCAGTCACAAGAAAATGTGTTGGCATGTTTATCCCGACGTTTTAAGCTATAAAACTTGAAAATCGATTCATTTGCCATTTAGGTGATATCATAGAGTCTCAACAACAAGAACAACTACAGCAACAACAATGGCCATGCAGAGGAGTCAAAACGACTAAACGGATCCCAAAAATAAAAATGTTTAATGCGATGAACTATTTACGGCAAGGCCTAAAATACCGAATTTCATTGATCTATGTCAATTCTAGGGGAAACTATAAGGTTTCAAATTTGACGTTTTCCCACTAGAATAACAATAACAAGAGTATTGTAGTCACATTAAAATAGTGTTCAAAAGACCTTATTAATGTATACAAATACAAATGTTAATAGCTACATTTTCAGCCACAAAAATTGAATATCTGTTCTTTGGTACGAAGTGTAGGTGAGAGCAAAATTCCCTACCAAGAAGAAGAACAACAACAAGAATTTGTAGTCACATTAACACAGCATTGAAAAGTCCCTAGGCTTTGTTCATACCTAGGTTGTAGGGTAAAAAACTTGAACACAGGTTCATTGGATTGAACTCCAGGTGTAATACAGCTTTTAAGGGGGATAATTTGATTTAATCATGCACATCGGGCTATAAAAGCCTTGGAATTTGGTTCACAAGTCATTCTTAGCATACAAACTAGTTATGGAATCCCCTAGAGGTACCCCGTAAACACCTCCCCCCCCCGTGCCTCCACTCAATCACCTCTTTGGGTTGATGACCAACAAATTCCTGCTGATCGTTCTAAAACTTGAATTGTGGTACACAAGTCATTGTTCGCGTTCCAAATCAAACGCACCGTGAGCCCCCATGAAATAATCCCCGAAGACCCCCTTATCCATTTCGTGAGTCTTTTCCAACAAATTCTTTCAGATCGATTTAAAGCATGACATTTGATAAACAATTCATTACATATCGAAGTAGAATTAATTTGGCATCAGCCTCATGGAGGGCACAGAAAAACTACAACAATTTTGTAGTCACATTAAAATAGCATTCAACAGGCGGTAGATCTTATCCGTACTATGTATTAAGCTATAAAACTTGAAAATCAGTTCATTGCTTCGATATCTAGGGGAGAGCAAAGAGTCCCAACAAAATTGACAACAACGAGAAATGGCCATGCTGTGGACATCAAATGGCTCGATCTTTGTCATTAAAATTTTTAATGCAGTGAAATAGTTATGACACTACCACAAATATCGAATTTCGTCTGTCATTCTTATAGCTCGATGCGCAGAATTTTGTTGCTTAACAGCTGTATTAGTGAGTAAAACGAGTTGCAACAAATACAACTAAAAGAAATAGCCATGCTGCGGAAGCCAAATGGTTCAATTGTTATCATTACAATTTATAATGCTGTATGTGTTATGACACGATATATTATGACACGACCCCAAATATTGAATTTCAGTTGTCTATCTCAATTCCAGGGGAAACTATCCGGTTTTACAGTTGTGTGGTTCCCCAACAAGAAAAAGAAGAAAACAAGAATATTTTAATCACGTTAAAATAGCGTCAGAAGGCCCTATTCATTGTACGTACATACCTACGTTTCATGCTATAAAAGTTGTAAAACGGTTCACTGGTTTGATCTCCAGTAGAGGGCAAAGTGTTCCAACAACAACAACAACAATGACAAGAAATGGTCAAGCTGTAGACGTCAAACGGTTCTCATATCGTCGTTAAAATTTTTAAGGCAGTGAAAGTGTTATGACATGACCGTAATTACCGAATGTCGTAGGTCTACGTAAATTCTGAAGGGAACTACAGGTTTTCAAAATTTGATGTTTGACGTGGAAGTTCATACTGAAGTTTTCATAAAAACTGCTATCGTTGATCTGATAATAGGAAGGCTTTATTTATTCAATTATATGACATTTTTATCCCCGTTAAAAATATATTTATCTATGCATTATAGGGATACATAACATGCGCATACACCAAAAGCGCATTTATTTCTGTTAATATAACACTAGTGCGATATCTGACTTAACCTCAAACTAGTGGATTCTAGGCATTAAGAGGATGGGAGAAACATTGTGAAGAATCCACTCTACAACCACACATCGGTTGGATAAGTAGTTGATATTGCATGAAATCGAGTGGGTTCTGGCAGTGGGCTCAACGAAACTCAGCGTTGTTTTTAATGGAAACTCTACGAAGAATTTCTTACCAAATTCTGTTACTTCGTCCGTTTCTGATTGGTCAGAACTGGTAGAACAGATATTATCTTCAAGTAAGCTGTTAATAGTTATTGATTTACCTACACCACTTTGGCCTACCATAATAAACATCAGTTTATTTAATGGTCTCCTAAAGACTAGCAGGGGAAACATTATTGGACCAACCGTTGCATTTTTTGGTGGACATTCACTTATTTGTATTGCTACTAACGTCAAAGAGTTTTGAGATTTCATCAAGTAAACTAAGCCATCGAGTGACAGAGGTACCGGAATGACCTCTTTTTTTTTGTTTACAATTTTTTTGCTTTCATTTACCTGTAAAAAGAGTCATTGATATAAAATTTAGTTGCAAAGCCATCCACACAACACATTAATCTTTATCAAAGAATCTGACCTGCAATAAAGACTGGCATTGTGAGAATGCAAGTTATAATTACCTTATCTCACAAAGGAGTTTTCCTAACATTTTATGAAAATGTATAAAATGGAAAAGCATGTTTGCACAATCTATTCAAGTTGCTAATAAATATGTAACCACTGTTCTATGACGTACATACAGTACGAACTGAGCCCATGACTGGAGGAACGTTATAAGCAGAAAATCACTTTCTCTAGACTGTGTTGAAAAACGTATATCCACACAATTTTTAATACCATATAACTTTAAAATATTTTTAAAGTAAGGAAGAGAAGAATGACCTATTTGTAAATGCACAAGAAGAAGTGGTGACTACGGCATGTGGTCTGGGTTTTATTCACAGTACCCTAGTGGTAAGAGTGTCAAACAGTAATTTCCAAGGTGTCGAAAGTTGGTAATAGAAAACTAAACTAATAATTTCTCCGTTTCTTTTTAATATAGTTCGACCAAACTTGGCCAGATAGTAGATAGCAACTTTCCCCAACTTTATACCAACTTTTATGCAATTCCGTGCAAGAGTAAATGTACGAAGCGACACGGAAATTTGAAAACATGCTGTTGTTCTGGTTCTTGTTCTTGTTCTTGTGTGTCACGTTTTCAGAAAAAACTACTACACCTACGTAAAATCTGAATCATGATCTAGGCCAGAAATTTCCCTGGGCTTCATCCTCACAGGACCACTTTTTCGACTGGTCGAGCCATTCTGGAGTTACAGGTCCCTCAATGATCATTTTGATTGTTTAACATTGTTTGATGTGCTCCTCCAAGAGCTGAGAAAACAAAAAGTACTCACGGATAGTGAAATTAACTTTGGGGTGGTTACAGATGAGGTATTTGTACAAGTGATGCGAGAGGCAGAGAAACGAGGCATTAGTGAGAGGCTTGTAAGGGAATATGGAGTGGATACCACAATGAAAATAAAGGCGATGGATGAAAAACAAGATGGCGGAAAGGCAGCACAGATGCCAGTAGCAACGACATCAACATTGACTCAGACGGGTGCAAGGCAGCAAGCGAGCGGTGAAGCAGACAAAATCAAGGCAAGTGACAGAGAAGCAGCAGTGCGAGCAGTGAAACTATTTAGTGCTGCTGTAGCAGGGAAGTCACGTGCGAATTGGGGAGAAAGTGATGCTGAGGTGGATGACTCAGTAAGTAATGAGCGGGACTTTGGTTATGAAGGACGATCAAGAAACTTGCAGGTCTTGAAGAAATTGTATGGAGGTGGGCTCTCGAATGTGTGCATGCCAAGATCGGTGGTGATGGTCTGTGGTCCAGCGGGTAGAACCTACTCCATCACTCAAATATACCTTGCAGTAGAAGGCGTGGTAAGGTTGGGGGAAATAACAGCTGTTGGCCCACTTAGAGTAGGCTATGCTTTTGAAGTGGAAGTGCGATCTCGAGTAGCAAAACAGATGTTGTTAAAAGCACAGTTTTGCATTAATGGCCATCCGGCGAAACTCCATTGGCTGCCGAGAGGGATTACGCCACAAAAAGTTGCAACATGCTTAGCATGCATCGCAACCCTAGAGAGCCATGCCTTCGAGAAGTTGCATATTCGTGGCAAAGTTGTGTGTGAGACGACGGTGAGGCACATTACACTGCGGCTGCGGGAGGGGATGAATTGAAGATGTGCTGGATGTAGTAACAATCAAGGGCATCCCAACGCTTATTCTTCTGAACGATCGTTCGCCACAATGCTTGCTCTGCTCAATACGCGGGCATTATCGTTGCGCGTGCGCGAGCCAGTTGTGCGAGACGTGTAATGCTTGGTATGATCCACGGCACTTGTGTTCCCATCTTCAAAATGTCGCCCGAGCCAAATATGTCCAGCAGATGTCGCAGCCGCGGCAGGATGGTGAAGGCTCAACAAAGAGTGAATGTAATGCAGCAGCAACAACCTCAACAGCAACAACAACAGCAGCAACAGCGCCTACAGCAGCGAAGTAGTGGCAGTGGAGCTCAAGTTAGCCTGGGGCATCCAACCATGAGTACCAGTGCACCATGTCTTACCGACGCACTAAACGTCGCGATTTCACAGCAACAAAATCTGCAAGGTCTGGATACGGTTGGTGAGTCAAAGAAAAAGAAAAAGGAGGGACGGCCAGAAAGGTTGTCACAACGGGAAGATCAAGGAGAAGAAAGTGATGAGCCATGGCTCACTCCCCGACCGAAACGTAAGCGCAAACGTAAAAAGAGCAGTGAGTCTGCGGTTTCTATTGCCACGCAAGGCACTGAATTACAAGACAAAGGCTCCACGCCAGATCAGACAGAAGAGGAAGGTATGGATGACGTAAGTGTGGGACATGACGAACTTGAGTCAGCAGGAGAAATAGTCAGAAGAGAGCAAGAAGTTGGAGATCGTGTGTACTTGAATATTCCAACTGGAAATGAGGGGCCACTTCCAAATAGTGTCATCATGTCGCAAATTTGCAACAGCCAAATTATTTTAAGCTGTAGTGGATCTGAATGGGGACAGGAGTTGGGGGTGGAGTTTACTTAAGGCCCTCAAGCATAGTTCGCTTTATTAGAGTGCTATAAAACTGTGTCTTGGAATGCTCGCGGTGTCCAACGAAAATTAAGTGAAGTTGAGCTTCTTTTGCAGCACGCAGATATTTTGAGTGTGCAAGAAGCAAACAATATGCATGCGTTTGATGCTTTAGCCTGAAAGCCGATTTTGTATTTTGGGTGTCAAGGTTGGGGTACTAATTAGGTGGGCAGTCCCATACCATGTGACTCCTATTAACAAGCAGGTTAGAGGCATTAATGCTGTAGCGATACGGCTATACATGTCCAATCAGTGGGTTACTATGGTTTTTGTTCATGTGACGGGCAATCCCACAGTTGTTGAGTGGTCTCAGTGGTTTGGTCAATTTGCAGCACTGGTCATTGTTGGTGGTGACTTCAACAGTCACCTATGATTGGGGCTCATTGCAAATTGATACTCGTGGTAGGCGGCTTGCAAGTGTTATAGCCAGTCAGGATTTGGAAATTATGCAGGATGGCACTCCAACGTTTGTTCGGTGGCAACAAGCTGGAGTGCAAGAGTCTGTTTTGGACTTTTTTGTGTGGTCGCGCAGTGTTGTAGCGAAGTTCACATTTGCAGTCTCTGGTGAGTTACGTGGTAGTGATCACTTTCCAGTAGCCCTGTGCCCTCGCAAGTGTGTTGGGCCCGCGGTAGGGCCAAGCATGTCAGAGTCAGTAAATAGGCGTCTGCGGCCAGTCGTTGGTAATGGTATTTTTGGAGACTGGATTGGTGCGTGTGCACCGAGGCGTGTAGTGCAGTCTCGAGCAGTAAAGTCGAATCGGCCACCATGGTGGACGAAGAGGTGTACTGTTGCTGTAAGAGACAGGCGAAAGTTTTATCGGCAGTGGAGCAGAGCTCCAAGTGATGAGCATTGGATGGTATACCAAGGAGTGTCTGCTGAGACACACTACATCCTGAAACAAGAAAAGGAGTTGTATGGTGAGCGGTTGTGCGAAAAGGTTGCCAAGTCGAATTCACTACTGCAGGCCTGGAAATCCCTGTGACGGAGTAAGAATAAAGTGGCGCAAGAGTGGGTATACAGCCCGACTGCCACTATTACGAATCGTGAAATGTTGCGGCAAGAGCGAATGGCTGATGCTTTCAATGCACACTTCGCCAGTGTATACAGTCTTGCTACAGGGATTCCCCCACCGGTCTCTGAACCAGTGATGGTGTCCCAGACAGGAGATGCACCTTGGGACTTTTATGAATTCAAAGCATCGCTTTTGCGGTGTAGGGATTCGAGTGCAGTAGGTATCGATAGCATTGGCTACGACACCATACGGCAGCTATCAGAAGAAAGGCAGCGTACCTTGCTTGACTTGTTCCAGCAGCTTCTGAATGGGTCACCCATCCCTCCAGCCTGGCTGTTTACTATCTTAGTACCAGTGCTCAAACCGGGAAGTAACCGGTCTGAGGTAGCGAATTATCGGCCGATAGCACTGCTTTCGTGTGTTCAGAAAGTATATGAATGCATGGTGATTCGGAGACTTAGTTGGCATGTTGAGTACTATGAGTGCTTAGCAGGAGTGCAGTTCGGATATCGCCCTGGTCGTGGTGCACAAGATGTTGTGTTGTTCTTGCTTTCTAGCATCCGAGAAGCGTGGGCACAGGGCAAGGTTGTCTTGGCAGTCTTTCTAGATATCAAGGCAGCCTATGACACTGTGTCCATAGCGTGGGTTCGAACCTCGCTGCTGAATATGGGAGTTAGACAGGAGCTTGTTAGCACCATTGTCGCTCTCCTGGGCATGAGAGCATTTGCAACCAAAGTTAATGGCAGCTGGTCATCTGTGGCGACTACGAATAGGGGGCTCCCACAGGTAAGCTGCCTGAGTCCGACACTTTTTGCCATTGCCATTAATGATGTTTTGGTGAAAGTCTCTGCTGTAGCAAATATAGTCTGCTATGCAGATGATGTTGCTGTCTGGTTTGTGGGTGACAGGCTAGACCTCTTAGAGCGAGGGTTGCTCTTAGCCCCCGCAAAGACTGAAGTAGTTGTGTTTGCTCGGTATGCGAAAGTTGCTCTGGATCAAGTGCGGTTATGTGTGGGTGATCAAGTAATCAGTCCTAAACCAAGTGTCAAGTACTTGGGTGTAGTGCTGGATGCTGCGTTGGACTGGTCGCTTAATGCAAGTAGGGTGAAGGAAAAGGTGCTTGCCCGTACATCTGTATTGCGGGCGCTGTGTGTGAGCAAGAGTATCACGAGAGGGGTGCTTCTTGCTGTGTATAGGACCTTCCTGCGTTCGGTCATGTATTATCATCTGCCATTTTTGGCGTGCTCTAAACGGCATTTGCAATCACTACAGGTTGCTGTAAATGCCTGCTTACGCTCAGTATCAGGCTGTGTGGCATCCACCCCAGTTTGTGCGCTGTGGGTTGAGTGCAACGAACCACCAGTTGAGTGCAGAGCCAAGGAACTCCTGGTTGCGTTGTGCATCTGTAATCTGAGTCGTGGGCGATCTGACCCGGTTGGCCAGATCTTGGAGGACTATGAAGGATTGAATGAGCGAGCGAGGAGTGTCCTAGGTGAGGCTGGGGCAGGGATCTCGCTGCTCAACCAAATGGCGGGCAGTGCGTTTCCTGTGGCCAGGGCTTGTGCGCTCGGCCCGTGGACATGGTGTCTGCAAGTGGTTCAGGTCTTTGCAACGAACAGCACGAATTGTGCAGTTTACTGTGATGCCTCGTTTTGCTGTAGCAGTCGGACAGGAGGAGTGGGTATAATAATCCCGTCACTGAAAATCACTGTGAAGCGGCGCGTAGAGGCAGTTACGTCGAGTATGCTCTGCGAGCTGCTTGCTGTCTCTGTTGCTCTTGATGTCACTATTGACTTGGAGTTGCCCTCGTTTACTCTCTGCACAGACTCGCTCGCTAGCCATAGGCTCCTGCTGAGAGCATGTGAAACCCTGGAAGTGAGCGATCCTCTGATCTACACGGTGCTGTGGAAGTTCTGGATAGCAATGCGAACTAGTAGAGTTGAATTCCGATGGGTGAGGGGTTACAGTGGTATCACAGGTAATGTGGCCGCTGATGGACTGGCCCGAGAAGCAACTGAAGAATGTCCTAGTATCACTCCAGTGCTTTCGGTTCAAATGCGTCGTGCTATTGTCAGGCAGTTGTCGCAGTCACTGTGGCAGAGGGATTGGGATGCTGCTGACATAACCAGGGGATTTCATGCCTTGCACCCGAGTTGTGTTTCAAATTCAGTCATTGATAAGTTGTGCTATCAAGATGCAAAGACGATTTCCAGGTTGAGAGTTGGTCACACCATGCTGCGCGCACACCAATTTCGTTATGGCTGGGTAGCAACACCGAGCTGCTCTGTTTGTCAGGTTGACGATACACCGGAGCATGTGCTGTTGTTTTGTCGAAAGCACACGCGTTGGCGGCATTTATTGGCCACATGGGTGCATGAGTTGGGTACAATACAAGGGCTGTTGTCGCATATGAGCAGCAGGTGCCCGTTGACAAAGTTGCGGGCGATTGCAACGTTTTTCTGTAAATCCGGGATTAGTGTATAGAGGAGTCCCCTCCCCCGTTCCCCTCCCACGTCCATACGTAATGTGCTGCTGTGGCTTGCTGCTATGGGATAATCGAGAAGTGGTGGTGAGAATGCGATCAGGCTTACTGGAACTTTCCTTATATGGGAAAGGTGAGCCGCATTTCAATGGAGGTGAGGTTTGGTGAAGTCCAGAAGATGGAGTTGCTGTAAGTGAGATATGGCTTGCTGGAACTTTCCCTAAATGGGGAAGAGAAGGCGAGCCGCCTTCCAAATGTGATTGTGCTATGATAGTGGTAGTGTGACAGAGTGACGGCTTTTCGGAAGTTACTGCGGCAGTGCGTGATGCTGTGCGGTGTGACAGTGATGTGAAGTCACAGTGAAGTGTTTGTTATGGTGCTGCGTATGGGAAAGAGTAGGCTGCATGATGTTACTGTATGGTGTAGTTATAGTGATTTGTATGATGTTAGATGGGGCGTACGGCTTCGGGCCAGGGCTCCGAATAAATAATCGTGAAAGAATCGAGCGTACGGCTTAGGGCCACGGCTTAGGGCCACGGCTCCAAGTAAATAATCGTGAAAGAATCCGTGTTTCAGCTAAACGATATAGATTTAAACCAAACTAAGCTACGTTGTAAATTAACGATAGAGTGGCGTATTTATTTCGCAGATGCAGGCCTTCAGAGCTGAGTTGAATTGTTTCAAATTGGCCAGCAACAATCGACTGCATGCATAAAGCTTTGTAGCGCGAAACCATAGCTGTAAAATAGGTACACGGATTACAAACAAAAACGTCAAGTGTGCCGTAAAAAAAGGGATTATATGATTTAATTTTCACTTGTTAAAATGAAAACGGATAAAAATTGATGATTTTTAATCTACATATATAATAGGCAGCAGGCGGCCAAGTCACCGGCCAAGCCATTCCGTCATACAATCAAGTACCCCACCCTGTAGTGCCAACTGTTGACGGGATTCGCCTTCAAATTCGAGTTGGGACACTTTTCCAACGTCTTCGGACATATGGCGCGACTTACCAAACTTGCCATGTCGCCGTCTATTGACGCCCTTGGACTACAAGTTCGGGTTATAACACTTTTTCCAAAGTCTTCTAAGAGATGGCGCCACATACCAGACTTGCCGCACCGTTTTTGGGTTCGTTTTTTGGTATTGTTGTGTTGCCAAAGCGGCCAACAAAGTTTAAGTCTCGTGGACTGTGCCAATCGGCGTTTCAGCTAAAAAAAACAACAACAACCCGTGTCTAGTAAACCAGACAACATTAAACCAAACGACAATTGGTTCTTTATTTGGAGGCCCCCTAATGGGCCTCGAAATCGGCAGCCTGATACGATGGAAAGGCGCATTTATTTCCTAAATGTTCACTTCCAGAAAGGAGTTGAATTGTTTTTAGGTGGGCTCCAACAATCGTTGCTTGCAACAATCGTTGCTTGCAACAATGTCGCCATGCACGCTGCCGAGGTGCATTGTTTCAAAGAATTAACGTAAACATTGAGTTATTTGCTTACTGAATGCTGGATTTCTCAGGGCTTTTTTTTAGCCTCCAGTCAAATATACGCATGCGACTTTTCCGGGGCTGCACGGCAGGAGCAGGGATGTGCGGGTGGTGGGTAGGGGTGGGGGTGCGCAGCATGCGCACGGGCACAACCAGTTGAAATAATAAAATGTACAATTGAGAAAATTCCATCTGTTTAGCTGCTGTTGTGCTTTACCAATCATATATTTAAAACGTAAAGCACTACAGCACCTAAACAGATGGAATTTCCTCAATTGTACATTTTATTATTTCAATTAAAAATCATCAATTTTTAACCGTGTTCCTTTTAACAAGTGAAATTTCAATCATATAACCCCTTTTTACGGCTCACTTACCGTTTTTGTTTTTAATTCTTTAAGGTCATAAAATATGTTCCCTGATTGAACAGAAGGCCCACAACAGTCATACACACGAAGCACAATTTTCGGTAATATTGTCTTGTCTTTTTCACCTAAAAACGGATAACATCACTTTACAAACCCCAAATAT
>JAHWFP010117689.1:0-13052 GCA_023313725.1 Lithobius niger | reverse complement strand
ATGCATTTCTGTTTTCGCCTTGTTTTTGTATATTTGGGGTTTGTAAAATGACGTTATCCGATTTTAGGTGACCAAGACAAGAAATTATGCCAAAAATTAAACTGTGTGTATGACTATTGTGGGCCTTCTGTTCAATCAGGGAACATATTTTTATGACCTTATGATTTCGCCTGCAAAGTAATTTTTCTTTCCTTATTGTAATATTTAAATATTTTGTTATTGTGGAATAGATGATTAAGAACTTGTAGATCATGCAAAGCAAGAGAGTTTCGAGGTTAAGCCTTGTGCGAAATGGTGAAATTTCGAACTGAATATTAGTTTACGATACGTTTGGTTTGTTGCTAGTTTTCTTAATGCTGGACTAATGAGTTGTTGTCGTCACACAGTTTAAAGTTTTATTTGAGACACCTTAGTTTACCAATCACATTTTTCTCTATTAAGCCTTAACGGCCCCCCCCCCCCGGTTCTCACTCTGTGTGCAGTATAGGCAGTACCACAAGCTTTATTTTCACAAAGAATTTGGTGTAAGGTGTTTTTTTTAAGTGTGCTGGAAGTTTGAAATCTGGCTGAATTTTTCCTTTGGATGGTCAGTTTAATATTTGAGAGATTTTTGATGGCCAGAAGAATGCATATTATGTACAGGGTGGTTCAGAAAGGATGGACCAGTGCCCACCGTTTCTCCCCCATGTGCACGATCGAAATGACATTACGTGGATGTGTAGTATGGTGAGGGGGCCATTCGCACATGTAATCATGGCTGACCTTGCACCATCCGTTCAAGGTCATCACGAACACTAACTTCTACACCGTACTTCCTACGCTACCAGTGTAAGTAGGAAAGTTGTAGAGAATCATATGACGTGACTTAATGCGAAAAAAGAATTTAAATCTAAACAGAATGTAAATCAGAATTAAAACTTTGAATCAGAACTTACAACAGAATTTCAAGTAAACAGAACGTAAAATAGAATGTAAATCAATGCATAAATACCAAAGAATACAGGTGAAAGAACGACACTGCAAACCATGCTTTTTATGTATCACGTATCATTGCCCTTGAACAACTGCTTCAAGGCCAGTTGTTGGTTAAAGTCCACGATTGTAGAACCATGTCGCATTCGGGGTGTTGCTACAAATGTTCGAAGTTGCAGCCGTCAACATTATTACAAAGTTCAAGCCATCACAGAATGCCGGTGCGGACCTAGCGCAACGTGACAGAGGTGACGTGGCGCATGCATTGCGAATGCGGTCCTGCAGATCATTGATTTCCTGTGGTGGTGTTTGGTAGACCAGGGTCTTGATGTGACCCAAATGGAAGAAGTCCAGTGGAGTTAAAGCTGGTGAGCGTGGTGGCCACGCGACCAATCCAACGATCTGTGAAATTTGCATCGTGCCCTACACGTACAATTCTACCAAAATGGGGAGGTGCTCCATCTTGCTGCAGCGATACAGCTGCGTATTCTACTAGCGATAGATCTTCTGTAAAGTTCACTACTACCTGCTGCAGTATTGTTTCCAAATAACGCTGTGCAATAAGTGCATGACTGGCCCTACAACTGTGTTGTTGTACAGCCCACACCACACATTGACACTCCATCGTACCTGATGACGTGTCTCCTGCATCCAGTGTGGGTTGATGGGTGACCAATAGTGTACCTTGTGGATGTTCACCACACCGTCACAGGAAAAGTTCGCCTCGTCTGTGAAGAGGACGGACTCAAGGAAGTCTGGACTGTGCTCAATCTGCAGTAACATTCAGGTACAGTACTCCACCTTACGTACGTAATCCCAAGTTGACAATCCCAGGTGTAGGTGGACATGGTAGGCGTGGTAATGATACCCCTTCAGAACACGAACAACTGACGGTTCTGCGAGCTACAAGACGGGTACTCGTATATGGATTTAATGCAACAAATGCAAGTACTTCAGCTGATATGGTTTACTCATTCAATGCTACAGGAGGTCGTCCCAAGGGTGGAGCAGGTCCTATCCTACCAGTTCGTTGAAGGCGCTCCACAGTGCACAGTGTGACTGTGTGCGAGGAGAGTGTGATGCGGAAATCAACGGCGAAATTCCCGAGTAGCTTCTCTAGCCCGTCTTTCACATTCTCCATAAATCAAAACCATCTGAAAGTACTCCTCCACAGTGTATGTTGGCATTGCGATTGGAAAAGGTTTACATACAGAATTGTACGTGGGGGGGGGGGGGGGCACGTGATGGCATGGATACATTCCGCACGCTGTCTGATATTAACTTTCCGTGAATATCATCATCGGGACCTGAGATTTGCAAACTGAGGGACCTCCCGTTCGTAAGATGTTAACATTCCTTTGTCGGAGTTTGTTTTGGTTGTAGCCCTTACATTCTGTTTACTTTAAATTCTGTTGCAAGTTCTGATTTACATTCTGTTTAGATTTAAATTGTTTTTTCGCAGTTAGTCACGTCATATGATTCCCTACAACTTTCCAGTTTTCACTGGTAGCGTAGGAAGAACGGTGTAGAAGTTAGTGTCGTGATGACCTTGAACGGATGGTGCAAGGTCAGCCATGATCACATGTGCAATTGGTCACCTCACCAAACTACACATCCACGTAATGTCATTTCGATCGTTGCACATGGGGACGAAACGGTGGGCACTGGTCAATCCTTTCTGAATCACCATGTATATTTACTGACAATAGCCTTTTATTTTTTGCCTAGTTATATTGTTAATGAGTAGCCATGACTACAGTACGTATGGGCGCTCAGTCGTCGATTACTTGCTTGACACTGCATTACACACAATTTTATGTTATGATGGATTTTCAACCCTTCAAAAATTCATATTACGCAGATTTTAAGTTGTCTTTTAGAATACAAAATATTTATGTGAAATTCGCAATAGTAAGTGCAAGAGGTAGCAAGCCTCATAGCTTGCATTAACTGTGGCTGATCAATGACTTGCTGTTTACTCTTCTACCATTTACCATTACATTTAACGTGCGTGTGTACCGTGGTGTTTGAACAGTCTAGCATGTTGGTTGATCTTTCTCGCTCTATTGAATTCAAAGCGAGTATTGGATAAGTTTTATATTTGAAAGCTACGTGGCAGTCCGGCTTCTATTTACGTTTGAGTTCAGTGATTCATTTTAGTTCATAGTTTCCAAGAGATTAGACGACGTCTAAACGCTCTAAATATTTAAGGTAATCAAGTCATCTACACATTGTGCTAACAACACACCAGCGATGACATTGTAATGTGCTACAATAATACAGGGTTTCTGGCGACCTGGAAATCCTAGAAACATCATGAAAAAGTCAGTAAATTTAGCCAAAAGTTCTGGAAAATATATTTTAGTATATAAATTCATCCTTGGAAATGTACTTTTCGTTCTGTTCTTTTTTTTTTGCCTGCTTACTCGTTCTCATTTTACCAGCTTCCTCCTTCCTTCAATTAAGTTAATAGTGGGCACTTCTGTTCTGATATTACTCAGTGTGTAACTCGTGCAGCTGTTACCACCGATAAACCAAGAGGGGCGCCTATTTTCATCCTGGGACGTAATAATAGGGTAGGGAGAAAGGAGTAAATTGCCCCGGGCTTTACTTGATTATATGACCCTCAAATACGCGTAAAACTGCCCTAAAAAAACTCATGACGTCATACTTTAATCAGGCAAAGTTTATTTTGGAAGGTCAAACTTACACTGATTACACTACAGCGTCATGAGTAGTTTCCTTGGTAATTTTACGGAAATTTGAGGGTCATAAAATTAAGTTACAGTGACGAAATTAGGTCTAACAGAAGCACAATTAATTTATCATTCATTTCATGCTACTCTCATCTTTGTAGGCGCTGCGTAAGAGGAGTAAGATTTGTTAAAACTTTTACCTGTATCCAGAAATAACGAACTAACCGTTTTCAAGTTTGATTGAAACCGTGTGTGTTGTTTCTGACCCTATGTCCGCCTCTATGTATAGCGTTAACAAATATACAGGACGAGCGTGTGCACACATTTCTTCACTTGCTCGTACATACACAAATTGTTATGTGCATACGTGTAGTGCCTATTATTTGTTAGATTTTCTATCGACGAAAATTAAATTAAATTTTAAACGCGATTAGTGGTAGGTTAATCTCAAAATGACTGAGGTTGTACTTCAGGCTTCTTTTCCTGGTCCCTCCTATGCGTGTATTCATGCGAGCATTTTTGGTTGTAGTAAATTAGATATTTACATTTAGGTGTAGTTTCTGACTGACATATCTGTACGAATTAGTTTGTAACAAACAGTTTAATGGAAATTGAAGTTTGTTTATTTGTTTTAATATACAGTAATGAAGGGTAGTACACATTTTTGTAAGCATCAACTGCAAGTACCTCTGGTGTAGGCTTTTAAGATATGATAACTGTACTTTGGAGGTTTGTTGAGCAACTAGTTGAAGTCGTAACTCCAGTCAGAATTATCCCTACTTTGTAGAGAGAAACTTGTATTTTGCTTGCTTCATTAATTGTCGCTTTCCATAAATCCAATACTGTGATGTTTCCAGTGCTCAGCAGTTGGTTTAGTTCTTCAGGAGAAAAGCTTTCAAATTTCCGACTTATAAGACCATGCTGCATTTTTTTTTTCAATTTCATCCACAATGTAGTGATTATTCTGGGAGAGAACATTTTGAATAACTCTGAGATCGAAATCAGGGCAAATCATGAATGATGGTCAAGTGAATGCTTTCTTAGTGACAAAGCAATTCCTGCTTGTTGAAAAATCATCTATGTAGAGATTAACACATTCTACAATTTGGTAGATACAGAAAGATTTAACAAGCCACAACAAACGTTTCCAACTGGTGATCTTTGTTAATTTTTAAAGCGAAGTCCCGGTATTTTATTGCCATCAGTGTCATCAGTAACGTTTTGTTGTATCGCCGTCGTGGATTGTTGACTTTTAACGTTGTTGACTTCACGTGGTGAGTTGTTGATGCCTAACAGCAGTGGTTCCAGCGCTATAATAAACCTTACGACCTGGTAAATGTGATAGCCTAACAACGGCAATGGTTCTAGTTCTAATATAATTTGTTTGGCCTGTTAATCTACACTAATGAGGTACGTTAAAGTTTGTTTACGCAATTTTAAAGTCTATTGTTTTTACTATGTTTTCATGATCAACGGCCAACGCACATCGTCACCAACCTTTGACGCCTATCTCCTTCAATAACAAATTACTTAAGTCTTAAAAAATAGCCCTGTAATCTGCAAATTTTTATCATTTACCAGTGATTACCATGAGACCAAAATTTTCAAAGAAAATTGACTAAAAAACTGTAAACTGTGATAAGTAATAGTTATTGTCCTCTTATTGCAACAATGAACGTTGATAAGCTGTTTTAGAAGCGAGCAAGGAAGCAACAATAATCCCGAGGGGGGTTTATTGTTGATTCCGAGACCGATTCTAAAACAGGTTATCAACGTTCATTGTTGCAATAAGAGGACAATAACTATTATAATTTCGTGTTTCCCTTCCACCCACCTAAAAAATAAAAATTGTTCTCTTTTAATTCTTTCTCACACCCCACGTTTTTAACTATTGTCTACCCCATTTTTTAGGAATTTTAGTTTAGGTTAGGTAGGTTAGGTTATTTTTTGGGTTAGGTTTTAGGAATTTTTGAGCCATTGATTTGACCTCAAATCCTTCTTGTCGATACTAACGTAGTTTTTTTGATTTTGATCTGGGGGGAATGGGGGGGGGGGGCTAAAATCGATGGGGATGGCTCTCGAAAGAAAGAAATACGCTGCGTGTGGATTGAGTGTTTTTAGGGCTTTGGTATACCCTTCCACAGAAAAGCTGAATCATTAAGTATTACAGACGATGGTTAAGGAAAAAAGTCATTTATTTTTGAAAACATCAGATTTCGAATTGAATTTTCAACATTAGATGGTCAAGAGTATACCTAATATAGTTTGGAGTTTGTTTTCTTTGGTTGGTTGCCCGTTCAAAAAAGTGTGGTGATAACTATTGTTTAAAAGTGTGATGATAACTATTGTTTAAACTTTCAAAAGTATGGTGATAAGTTAGTTATCATCACACTTTTAAACAATGGAAATACGAACGCTGGTATAATAAGGCTTTTTGAGCACCACTTTACAACAATGAACACGGCAGAAGTAGGATGACAATGAATATTATCACCCAATTTCACGATCTCAGTCCTTCTTTAACAATAGAACATGACGGTATTGCAACAATGATTTAGGATTGAGATGCAAAGGAGGAGTGATATCGGATATCACGCCTGCTCTTGGATATCAAGCCTGGCTATCACGCCGCTCTTGGATATCGTGCCTGGATATCACGCCTGCTTATGAATTAAAGAACATCATGCTTGCTGCAGATGTTAAAAAGGACGTTACAGCCTCGATTAAAATTAAAATTAAGAACAGCACCGTAAAGAGCTAGTTTCGCTTCAACAAGAAAAAAATGCTTTCGTTTTATTTATTTAATTTTTCTTAGCACAAAAACATTATGACGCTGCACTGTAAGGTTATTTGCGATTTAGAATTATAAACGACGTCACAGCCTTCAGATTCTGTTTTCATCGTCAGTCTGAACATTGCAAACATTTGTTGGTGGGTAGCTCTCACCCTACCCGACTCACGTTGTCCGTTCCTACGCCCTTCCTCTTCCACCCCGCCACAAATCTTGACAAAGCCTAATGCTAGCCACTCTGACACAAACGTTTGCTATGTTTTTTTTTATTTTTAATTAATTTATTAAACGTGGAGCTTTTAACTTGAATTAAACCTAAGCCAAAATTATTACACATTGAGTATATGTTTATTTATCACTAATCTAGCCCATTTGGCTCTCCGTCCTGTAAATACACGTTTATTGTCTTACTGCATAACTACTCCAGATTCCGAAAGCACCCATCACCGCACAACGAACCCAGTTAGCTAACAAAGGTTCTCTGCTTTTATTTCTGTATTGTAACTCGATTCCGACGTGCCCCACCACCGTTCATACCGCAGAAACTCAACGCCGAATAGCACCTTTGAACAACTTCTCCTAAAAAGAAAAGTTTTTAGAGAAGTTGTCTGAAGGGACTGTTCGTCGTTGAGTTTCCGCGGTATGAGCGGTGATGGGGCACTTCGGAATCGAGTTACAATCAATAAACACAGGCACAGAACCTTTCACTAAGAAGGAATAACAATACTGCCAACAATGACATCTTTGTCGCGAAGTCGACCATTCTGACCAAAAGAACGTCAGTATGCTTCATTCTTTGTTGTTTGCGTGCTGTACTATTGTTGTCGGACTGAGATCGTGAAATTGGGTAATTAAGACGCACTGGCATGTCGCCGCCAAGTTGTTGATTCATTGTTGTTGTTGCATGAAGGCGGCAAGCGTAAACATGGGTCTTTATCTGAAGCAAAAGTTTTATAGACTACAGCGAATAGCTGAATAAAATACTTGCATGCGACAAAAATGGCTGCAAATCTGTTGGACAATCAGGCATTAAGTCCCTATAATGTAGGGTAACGGTTTTGGTTCGTCGGACGACTCTTTCCAGGAAAAAATTGCTACCAAAGATCGTTGATAATGTGTTGGCTAGCTAACTAACTAGCTACTAGTGGCCCGGAAGTCAATTACTTTCCATAGACTTTAAGAAGCCAATTGTGAACGTCTTAGAAGACCTTTTCAAATGAAAGTTGCTATTAGGCGACATTAATTCTATATACCTTTGGTGGTTTGGGAACGAATGGTCCTTGGGCTAGTGAGCTAACTGGCGCGTTGAGGGACTATGGATTATTAAAGTATTGTTCGTAACCCTAAAAGTATTGTTGAGCATTGTTAAAAGCATTGTGTCGATCGCCTATCTCGTGTATTTGCAGGTGCTTGTTAAGCGCTGGTCGATTTACCGGAAATGAGAAACTGTAATGACACATAGCGGCGCAGCGTAACTCCTCCATACTAACTAGTAAGTTAAATTTTTATTGCAAAAGAAAATTTGCCATACCCATAAACAAACAGTCAATTTGACCAATTTGACCTAACCAACATGAGTATTTTTATCTGAAATGTGTACAATTAATATTTGGCTCCTTTTTGCGAGTAATTATTTAGTTTTAGTTTGCAACAAAGGAAATTATTCGACTAGAAAATTAAAAAAATTATAAAATCAACAATCATAAAACCACTCACGACAACAATGATACCTAAACAAGAATCATTGCCGAAAATAACCAAGTGTAAAGCTTCTAACACCTTGTAACCAAAAACGTAAAGAAACCACCAAATGACCTGCTGTCACGGCATATATCTGGCTTGCGGAACTCCTCCATACTGAATATCAGTTGCATTGTTATTGGAAAATAACAAATTCCTCAGACCCATCAACAAACAACATTAGAAAATAAATTCCAACTCGTTTAATGCTTAATGTAAGGTTGAACTGATCCGAAGTAAAAACAGCAAAGGAACACAAGTAAACTTTCCTGTTAGGTTTCTTAACTGCAGTATTGTTGTACTGTTTAGTTCACATGAAACCTTACTGCTGTAGTTAAAATGTTTTTACCATTTTATCTGAAATGTGCATTTTATGTAGAATTAATACTTGGCTCCTTTCTGCAAGTAATTATTAATTCCTAGTTTGCTTTTAAATAAAGTATTTGACTTACAAAATCCAAACTCCACAAAATCATAAAATCAAATCAGTTACCAAAAGAACTGATACCTGCACAAAAGTCAACACCAAAAATGTTGCAAAGTCCAAAAGTAAAGCTTCAGCAAGGTTACAACCAAAAATTTAAAGAAACCAGAACATCATAAATAACAACAAAAAAATCACGTTAGGCGCAGCTACCAGAAGTTCTGATATCTAAACCAAAAACGATAAAGTGTAAGCGAAAAAACCGCCAAGTTTCAGCCATTGAACGTCTGTCATATCAAAAACGAGCCAAGTTTCCACTCATCAGACATACAACGCAACTTTAAAACTTGGCGCACTGCAAGCCTTTCGTTTGGAAGACCCAAAATGCACAACCAGCATCAAAATAAGCGCTAGTTCATTGTATGTTCTTGCTGCTGTATCATTATTGTTTCGCGCACATGAAACGAAATAACATCATAGTTGAAACGATGAATTGGTTACTCCGACGATCAATCTGCTCTCGGTTAACAAAAACTATTTACGAATTGCAAAACTCAGTAGCAATCGCGGAGGTTTCGATTTTCGTAACGTCAGGAGGAGTTTACAAATAATACTCCGTTATACGCCACACTAAAAGCTATAGTATAAAATACAGCACGCTAGTCTGCAGTAGTACAACAAAACTTGCAGTAGTTGTAAAACTTTTTTGTAAATTGATTCAAACAAAAGATATTGTAAATTATGTTAAAAAAAATCTTTAACATTATTTCAATAAAATTCATTGTATATCTAGACACACGCTAGTGTGTTGCGCCTAGTTAGGCAACAATCATCACAACAAACATCACATCAATTCAATTGTCAATTGTAAACCATTGTAGTGCGGCGTTATAGCGTCAGTGTCTTATATCTTGAAGCATAGTTGGGCATATTTCAGGTACTTGGGGAAAATAATAATACGGCACAAAAGCTTAAATTGTGTTGAAAACAAGAGCAATGACCCACCTGACAAAAATTAACTCGTGTAGGAATGCCAGCTAAGCTGCTTTCAATGCAAAATAGGACCCTCAATAATATTAAAATGTGTAACTAGCTCGCTAGCTAGCTAATTCTAGTCCGCTCATCCCCAAGTTAATTTCCATAAGATGATTATTCATCGATACCGAGCAAACGGGAAGGCTTCCAGCTATGAAATTGGACGAATGGGTGCAGTACGATACGAACTGCGTACCTTTTATGGTTTGGAGCCTAGGGATGTAACGAGGATGGCGTGGGATGGCGCGTAAGTATGAAAATATTGTTATAACCATTGTTAGTATTGTCAGCTTCGTCTCTCATTGGACAGCCAAAGTTCAGACAATGACAACGTGTATACTGACGTGCGTGCCTAGACGCACACTAGTGTAGCACGATAAATCTAAACAACGTTGCCAAAGAAATTGTATTCACGTCCAATTCACGAAAAAAAAACCAACTCTAAAAACAAAGCAAAATAAACAAAGCCAAAAACTGGTGAAGAGGCCACCAAGTTGAGAGTGGTTCGGCGCTTCAAAGGAGTGATATCAACTCACCGAAACTAACGAAATAAAACAAATTACAACACAATTAAAACCAAACCAAAACCTATAAAGAGGTGACCAAGTTGAGAATGGTTCGGCCTATAAGCAAAAGGTAGTAGCAAATTGTTGAAAACCAATTTCTTGTTGCCGTGCCACTTTATTACACATCTGCACGGTAGTGGAGTTGAGTTTAATACACAATTAAAAAAAAAAGGACTGATATCATATCAAACACCAAAACTGGTAAAAGGGGTCGCCAAGTTCCGAATGTTTCGGCCCTTCAAAGAAGTGATATCAACACACCAAAACATTCGCCAAGTTAATCGCACCGAATAATACTTTGGACGTTAAATGAAAACTTAAACATTGCTACCGAAAGTAGCAATGTTCTAGTTTTCATTTAACCTTCGAACTATTAAGCGGTGCGATTAACTTGGCGAATGTTTTGGTGTGTTGATATCACGCCTTTGAAGGGCCGAAACATTCGGAACTTAGCTGCCCCTTTTACCAGTTATGGTTTTTGTTTAGTATAGGTTATCAGCCACTTTCCTCGGAGAGATACAATAATGGCTCGGCCCTGCGGGCATTGACATTGTTATATCACACTCTTCGGAAAGGTGGCTGATAACCTATATTGATTTGCTCCAAATGCAATGTTGGTAGATAAGCGCTGTGAATAAGGTACTGTTTTTTTCTGAACCCAGCAGTGCTACGAGCCAAGACGTGCCATTATAATGGTTACGTCCTGTTTCGCTAAAAAGATACCAGATTAACAGCTTTTGCGTTAGGGGCCAATTCCGTTTCGCCAAATCCCGTTTCGCCAAATACCGTCCACGAAATTGCTGGCACACGATACATTTAAAACATTTCAACACGAACATTTATAACACGATAATGTTCAGACATTTATAGACAAACACTCGTTTTGCAGAATTCCGTTTTGCCGAATAATTTGTTTCAAATTACGTGCCTCGTTCGTTGTGGCTAATCATATAACATCAGAAACCGCAACTAATCACAAATTCCTTCCAAGTAGTGATGCGTCTTTAACTTCTTGAATTTTAAATGTGTAAAGAATATTTTGATTCTGCGAAACGGGATTCTGCAAAACGGGTATTCCCTTTTGGGAAAGGGTAACCATCATGTGCATAACTAACTATTCTTCCACCTGTATTGCCAGTTTTCAACACGCTAATAAATCAATTGGTCTTATTCTATACTTTGTTCCACCTTATCCTTTCAGAAAACTGACTGTATGACGCCACGTTTTCTTCCACTACGAGTGCAAAAAAATCCGTTAACACCCCATTCGTAAACTCGTAACAGTAACTTTGTTGAGTGTACAAATGTGATATCCACATGTTTTTGTACTCTAAGTACAAGGAAGCGATTCGTTATACAGTCAGTTTTCTGAAAACATAATGTAGAACAAACTATACCACTGCTTCTGTCTGTTAAATGTTTGCCTTTTAAAGCCTCATTACATAGAAATAAGGTATTAAATTGCGTGTATGTAAAATTTTTTCAAATTTGTTTTGGCAAAACAGGATTGGCGAGACGGGATTGGCCCCTGACGCAAAAAAATGTTATTCTGCTTTTTTTGGGGGGGGGGGGGGGTAGGAGGGAGGACGGGATTTGGCAAAACGGGAGTTCACCATTACGATAGCACTCGTGCCATTTACACAATCGCGGATTATTGCTAACTTACATTTAGACAAATGCAAGCCAACAAATTACGTTGTGAAAGAGTATTTAGAAATCTATCACAAGTTCTCTCCCATCATACACATTGCGTTTTGATACTTTTCAACATTTTAACGGAGTTGGTGTTTTAATGTTAATTAATGCTTTTAAACCCGTTCGTGAAGAACTTGGCGAGGATCATCCTTCTAATCCACCAACCACTTTACATGGTTGCTAATGTTACACTGGTGCCGCTGCAATACAATGGCTAGTGGTTCAGTGGCATGACAGCATTTTGCCTAGCATAGTTAAGCCGAGTAAAGCAAAAGCACAACTAATATTGCCGATGTTTTACTGCCAGCTGCCCTCTCTTTTTCCGCAATTTGGTTCTCCAGCAAAAGTTACGATTCAGACTGACCTTCGGTTTCAGCTGCTGTATGCACATAGCCTATCATATACTGTATTTCTTATTCGTTTTTCCATTGAAGAGCTGACTCAGATGAAAGTGGTAATGCATTACTGATGAACTAAATTTGTGTTCTATTTTGAATTTAGTATGCAGTGCATTAGGTATCAAAACCAATAAAAAATATAAATGTATTTAAATTTTACAGCAACAAAAAAATTAGCCAGATCATCAAGGAGACTGGTGCATTTTGAACTCAGTGTCAGCGGATTACCCAATACCGCTTCTCTGTCCCTATAAAAGAGGTATTGGGTATTTACTAACACCAACTCCAAATGTACCAGTCTCTTTGATGTTATGGCTAATTTTACCATTTGATGAGATTCTGGAGGGAAATAGGAATACATAGGACATCTATAATTTCCAGGCCAGCTATTCTGGCTGTTTCGCAAACCCATCCCCTCCCCATCCCCATGATGCAAATGATGCAACAGAATTTCAAGGCTAGCTTTTTATAAAACAACTACCCACATCCCCATATTGCAAACAGTGCATCACAATTTCAAGGCTAGCTAGGCTGGCTGTTTCATAAAACAACTACCCACATGCCCATATTGCAAACAGTGCATCAGAATTTCAAGGCTAGCTAGGCTGGCTGTTTCATAAAACAACTACCCACATCCCCATATTGCAAATGGTGCATCAGAATTTCAAGGCTAGGTACGCTGGCTGTATCATAAAACAACTACCCACATCCCCATATTGCAAACGGTGCATCAGA
>JAHWFP010117688.1:3576-15390 GCA_023313725.1 Lithobius niger | reverse complement strand
TCCTGATTAGTTGCGGTTTCTGATGTTATGTGTTTATCCACAGCGAGCGAGGCAGCGCGAGCGAGGCACGTAATTTGAAAGAAAAATTATTCTGCAAAACTGGATTCTGCAGAATGGGTGTTTGTTTATAAATGTCTGACGAATGACTATTACACGGAAGTCATGTTTTAAATTTCGTGTGCCTAAAGTTTCGTGAACGGTATTTGGCGAAACGGGATTTGGCTCAACGGGGTTTGCCCTTTAGGCAATTGCTTTTAATCTGCTCTCTTTCGGCCAAACGGGGTTTGGAAAAACGGGACGTTACCAACCATGCAGAAGGGAAAGTTGTTTTTTTTGTGACGTCGGGTGGGTGAGCGCGTGGTATGGAAGTTCCCGACCCAACTGTTGATAAATCTAGTGATGCTGAATGGAAGCCGGTAAACAACTGCTGGAAAATCAGTAATCCGTCGAATTTCGTTTGCCGAAACTTTCTTGAATTTAACATCCGGAAGTAAGCCAGTGTGCGGCCATACCATATGGAAAATTAAGAAAAAAGTGTCCACATGTGGCTTACCTGCGGTCCCTGGATGTTACGAGGCAAGGAGGCCCGATTATTAGGACGGCCATCTCAAGTCCTGGCTGCGAAGGTGACCTCAAGCACCCCTGACATTTCCAGGATGAGAAGGGCTCGTGCTCAAGTTGATTATGGCATGCACAAGTTCCTAGGAATTTCCGATTGGAATTACCCTAAAAAAATTGTCCATCTTGCCTTCTGACGCCATGTCTTCGGCTGGATCTCGGCAAAATTCCGAAGTCCCGGATGTTAAGATGGCAGTATGTTTACTGGTCGCCTGAACGTTTCCTTAGAATTCTTGAGTTTGGGTGATACCTTGTCCTGATGAACCTAGGCCTGAAAACCTTGGTAAATAAAGGCCATTCCAGCGATGCTTCTTGAATATTGATGATCTAGTCCGAACTTTATTTCGGTGTTTCTTGCTGAATTTTGCTGAAACCCTTGGCAAATACTTGGTGAAAACTGTTGAATTTGTTGAATGGTGCTGATTTGATGAAACATCAGTTAACTAACTCGAGTTTTGATCTCCATAACGACGTTAACGAAAGCTTGGACAGCTGAGTCGTTTAAACGTCTCGCCATTGGGTGCATAACACCCTCTGGTGGCAAACGTCGAAAGCAGGTATTAATTTCACCTTAATATTTACTATTGGCAGACAAAGAGGGGCATCACCCGCCTACTCTACCCTGCCTGTGATCAAGAATCTGTGCTAATTTTGCAGATATGTGAAGTGTGAATGTTATGGAAGGTGAACCACTTGATTGCATGATTCGGACTCCAGTTTTCCTCCCCGCCATTTTAAATTAGAGAATCCCCACGCACCATTTATTCAAATTTCGCTTATCTAACTATTATTATTTCTTATTCCAGGGATTCAAAGGTTTTTTCCAACAATTCTACCATGAAATCTCCCCGTTGCATGACTGTTACAAATAAAATGTCTCGTTGAAAACGGTATAGTGTGAGGGATACCTGCAAGGTGCACTCAACCTTGGCACACCACGCCCACTTATCTATTGTTTCGTACGGACGGGGTTCACCCAACTCTTCCCAACTACGCATCTCCCAACCCCTACCCCTACCCCCCCTCTCATGGCTCCGCCCACCAAATCACCAGCAATTAACCCTAAAGCGCCGGAAACAAATACAAGAGTTATTGACAAACAACCTTGACAAATGCCACGTGATTTGCTAGTTTGCTTAAAAAATTGTCTCTACTGCGCACGCGTGTAGGTGACAGGACAAAAGGGCAAGGTACTCCTTTACCTGGGTGTCGTACCAAGTTAACCTTTTGATGGTGATGGCTGCTTCCCATTGGTAGCGGGGCATTCAACTTCAGAACAGGCAAAAGAGGCCAAAATAAAAAAAATAAAAAACAATAGCTAAATAAAAATCTACATTTTTTTTTTCGTATATCCGGCCGCACGACAATCCAACTATTTCAACACCTTCGATGGATAATAGCAAACACTACCTCTGCCGATGCCTGCCAACCTTTCACATTCTGAAGCACAACACACATAATTTCATTGCGTGTTTCCTTGTCACAGCCTTACATAACAATGTTAAGCCTGATTTCTTCCATCGTCTTACACTGTAAGAAAACACTGTCCATTGTTTCCTTATGTCCAAAGTATTGTACTCGTGTTGGAAGTAAAGTTACTGTAGTTGTAGCAGTTCTGATTGTTGTAGGTCTGCTGTAGTAGTTATCGTAATTGCTACAAGCAAAAAATGGATCTTAACAATTTGTACCAAAAAGTTGTGATATCTACCCCAAAAAAAAACTTGTTAAGGATTCTCTCCGAGCTCTTCGGCCGTGTTAAGTTACGATATCAAACGCCAAGCTTATTCACCAAGTTAATACCACCGACTAAGACTTTAAACGTTAAATGAAATGCTTTGAAAACAGCGCAGTAAACAATTTTCAAATTTTTCATGTAACTTTTGAACTATTACTCGGTGGGATTAACTTGGCGAAAAGGCTTGGCGTTTGAAACGACTTCAAACGGCTGAAAAGCTTAAAAACTAGTCAGGCTTTACGGGCTTTTGAAGTCGTGATAATAAACGTCAAGCCTTTCCGCCAAGTTAATCCTACCGAGTAAATAGTTCGAAGGTTAAATGAAAAATTTGAAAATTGTTTACTGCGCTATTTTCAAGCATTTCATTTAACGTTTAAAGTCTTAGTCGGTGGCATTAACTTGTCAAGAATTATAGTGTCCGGGGCCTATCTTGAGTTCTCCGCAGAACAAACACAGATAATCGATTGTACGTTTTCAGCAGCAGAGTTCCTTGTTGATATCCAAGATGGTTACAAAAACAATGGCGGCCATCGATTAAAGCCACCCCCTCCAGGAGGACGTAGCCGCTCACAAAATACTTGCAGGACTCAAGATACACCGCGCACACAATAGCTTGGCGTTTGATATCACGATTAAAACAGCCGAAGAGCTTGGCGGGAATCCTTAACAAGTTTTGTTTTGGAAAGATGTCACAGCTTATTGGTCCAAATTGTTAAGATCCATTTTTACTTAGAATTACAAGCTGTAAAGCTGCAAATCTTGGTTTAAGGACTCTTTTATTTTTCAGCTTTTAGTATAGATTTCCATTTTGAGTAGAGCAGTAATGTTCATGTGCACTGACGATTCAGCTACATGGCATATGAAACCTTACAGTAAAGCTTATTCGTATTCTTTTGTTTTTTTGACTTTGGTTCAGTTAAACTTTACCTTAAACATCAGACGATTTCGTTTTGCTTTCTGTGATAGGTTTACATGTGTCGCAATCCCTGTAGAGAGGACCACCAAAGTCGCATTATGAATTTTCAGTGGAAAATCAACAATTCTTTATTCGTGTTGTTGTTGTATAGGGTAGTGATATTTGCCGCCATATTGGCACCAGTATGGGTTTTGGAGGGCATAACTACAAGGTGCACTACATAAAAATGGAGGGAAAAACAACGGAAGAGCGGATTTCTTAGGCTTAAAGTAACGTTGTTTTCTCCAACAACAAAAATCGCGCGTTTTAGCTCGAAGAAATCACTGAAGACAGCATCGGCTTCAGTATGACGCCCTTCTGTTTCTCTCTACAGTGCCCCTTGCAGTTAACCCATTAAGGCTCCAGCATAGAGTTATATACAATAATACTACGTCGTGCCACTGCTATATTGCTGCCTGTTCACGTCAATTTGATTTGATTTGTTTATTGAGCTATAAAGGTCTAGACCACGCGCCATGGCTGTTTGCTGTGACGTGCCTATCACGTGACTGGGCTAGTCCAATCAGACGGCCTTGTTCTCGTTCGTCATTGGCTAACTCATGGAGACGTCACGGCAAACAGCCATTGCGCATGATTTACATATACTTTTGCGCTCATGCTAGCCACATCTTCGTGTTCATCAACAATGAAAATGTATTGTACATTGTTGTATAATTGACGCAAATTGTCCCTAGGGTTCCCCTATTGGATTTCTCCATCTAAACTAGGACAGCCCCCCGCCCCCACCTTAATATGGCCGGTTTAATCATTGTTGTGATTTCCCGTTAGCAGTCGCCCATGTTTTCATTCGATTAAGTTAGATTCAGGCCTAAGAGACATAGAGGTCTATAGATCCCGTTTGCATGAAAACAGCGTGACTGGAAAAAAAACATGACGTCATCAGTACTGTGCCTCTTTGTTGAAAACGCACTTCGAATCATTACTTATAGAAAAAATTCCGTTTGACAGACGGAAGCATTCAGGTTATCGACATTCCCACTGCAGAATTCAATAGACTAAGGAGTGGGAATCCAGATAATCTGGCGACACACTCACACACGAACAAACAAACAAATATTACGATCTTAGTTATATAGATTGTGCCTCTCATTGTCGTAAGGGTAGATAACCCAGTTTAGATTGGTGCTCCCTCAAAAAACAAACAATAACAAATTGTCCCTTTGATCGTCGTCGGGAAGATAATTCAGTTTGGGTTCGTGCTTCCAAAAAACAAATCACAACAAAATGCTGTAACTCTGCCCTTATCGTGTGCGCGGTGTATCTTGAGTCCTGCAAGTATTTTGTGATCGGCTACGTCTTCCTGGAGGCGGCGGCTTTAATCGACGGCCGCCATTGTTTTTGTAACCATCTTGGATATCAACAAGGCACTCTGCTACTGAAAACGTACAATCGATTATCTGTGTTCGTTCTGCGGAGAACTCAAGATAGGTCACGGACACTATAAAACAGTATTGAGACTGGTTAGTAACTTTGAATTTACGCTTCCCCTGACTTCCGAACTTTGAATTTACCCCCAAACATTGAATTTATGCTTGCCCTAACTCTCCACAAGCAAGCAAAAGGCACGTCCTACGGTTTACCCGTTCTTGCCCACCTGTCTGTGTTATTGAGAGCAAAATAGCATACGCAACTAGGTTGTGCAGTGTGGCCTTTCCAGGCCATTTTTTTTAGGAAATGTGACTGGAGGTCCACCTTCACAAAAGGGCATCACTTTAAAATATAAAGGGCACCATATTAAAAAAAAAATCAAACGATGTGCAGTGGTGTAAGTGGGGTTTTGTACTGAGGGGGTAACACTAGGTATTTAGCCAATTGTGTGTAGGTAGAAACCAATAACAGCTAGGGGGTCTGGGGGAGCGCTGTGAGCTCACCCAGCGGGGTCCGGAGCAGAACCCGGGAAGCTGACGCATTTTTGCTATTTTCCAGCATTTTCCGGCTTTGTAAAGTGCCGTTGAAAACATTTTTACAACATCAGTTTTGTTGACTGCATTACACGCATAAAAAAACTTTGTAATCTAAGTCTTTCAGTTTGTCACACTACATACGTATTTTTTTTATAAATAAAATATGTCTTCAGGATAGTCAAGGTTTTTTTCAGCTACGCAAAAGTGACAATTTACCGAAATCGAATCAGCCTTCAAAACCAGACAAATAAAACCTCAACGTGCCCTTTTACAAAAGTTGCCCATGCCCTCTCGGTGGTCTGTGCACGCTACTGGATTTTACCTAATGTGAAGACTCGCTGTGAACTGGATTGAATCTGAATTCATTATCCATATCTCCAAAATGTGTAGTTAGCAAAAAAAGAAAGAAAAAAAACATTCTCATGAAAGTATTAATGTATTATTAAACTTGACATTTTATTTCCTTTTTAGGGTGGACCTCAAGTGTGACCAATTGAGTTTAACTGGAGGTCCACTTTAGGCGGCTGCAGGTCCATTTGGACCTCCAGTTAGCATGTAAAAAAAATGCCCTGGGGCCCCTTTCGGTGAGTTGTACAATAGAATTGAATAGAATAGACGGTTTCGGCTAATGAGCTAAAAGCTTTTTGAAGGCCCCAGCGGCAGATGTTAAGTGGAAGGTACCACCATCATATTGGTTGTTCTTGCCGCATGAGGGAGGAAACCGGCGTACCTGGAGGAGACCTTCGTGCAACGGGCGGGAAACAACCAGAGAAAAACCCGTACATATACACTTACCCTTCACCAGGATCGAACCCGGGTCTGTAGAAAGCCAGAGACTCAGACGTCTATCGAATCTGACGCCCCAGTGCTTTTCCCGCTTTCTGTCAGTTGAGGGCGTTGGTTGCAGCCCAATGTCAACTGAGATACTGCAACTTTCCGTGAGTTGAAGGCGTTAGTCCAAAAGACCAAAAGACGCCAATCTGAGATACTGTTCTTTTCCTAGGAGCACTTTCTCGTTGCAAGAACGTGTCGCTATTTACTTCAAGTGCATATTGAAAAGACTTAAAGGGACACACGGCCTGCCTTATTACATTCCGCGTGCCAAATTACAGCTACGCGCAGATCGTCATCCGAGCAATTACAGCGCCAAGGTCGGCTGGGGTGGTAGCTGCGTTCCTCGCATAGCTGCTGTCTCGGTTGGCTTTGGGAATAGTACACGAGACAGAATCAAGTCAACGATTGTGTCGTCACAAACCGGAATGATTCACGTATTTTAAAATCACAATTTATAATTTTCTAGGCTAGTGTCTTATAATTTTGCTTCGGCGATCTATTGGAATAATTAATTTTAATTTTTACCGCATTAGTCGATTAGATTTTAGATCTCATGGTAATTATTAGAAAATTAGTACATGTACACACAGACAGAGATGAAACGTCATGATTATTGTACGCGCGCAATGCATCATATATAGTTACGGATCGTTCTTAAATATAGTTAACAATATTCAACTGAAAATCTCCTAGACGCCACATTTTAAAACGGTTTTTTAGCAAGGGAAAGGCTTTGGGGCCGTACTGGATGTGGAGGATCGAGAAAAATGGCGCTGGGAGACATATCCTTTAACTTTGTATGTTTGGCAGTGAAATTCTTTATAAATTTACTTAAAATTGGTTTTCAAGTTAATAAATACTTGTTGTACTTCACTGAATGACAGGATGCAGTATCTAGCGCCGCCTACCATTATTTAGTTTTGCGTAGCGCTTGATTTCAACATGGCGAAGGAATGCAGAAAGAAATTTCTTTTTGCACAGCAAACTACCCACGTGCCTTCTTCACTATTGGATTTAAAGTTGGTGAGTCCACGTGCACCAGGGAGCAAGCGGTTAAAGTTAACGATATCACCGTCACTCGATGGCGCCTATCTAGCGGTTTAAAATCTCCGTTTCAAAACGGTCGACATGTAGAAAACGGCCCGTGATGTCGTTAGGCTTAACTTTACCGCTTCTGTCTGGTGCATGTGAGCGCGCCAACTTTACACTCAATAATTAAGGAGGCACGTGGGTTGTTTGTTTCGTAAAAAAAAAAACGTATTTGTGTGTTCCTTCGCATATTGAAAGTAAAGGCTAGACGGAACTTGATAGCGGCGAATGGCTATACATGATGCAGGCTGTCACTTGGTGGCAACCCCCCCCCCTTAAATGTCGATTCTATAGCTTTATTTTATTAGTTGTCTGTATTATTTTTATTTAATTACTTTCGAAGCAAGCAGTCTGCATTAAAGACTGGCCTTGTGAGGACACACAATACACTAGTCGGAGAAAGAAAGAAAAGACTACTTCCCCGACTGGGACTCAAACCCAGGACATCCCGTTTACTAGCTGGGTGCTCCAACCACTGTGCTACCGGGGCGGGTACTGGCTACAGGCTCCAGCCGAGCTAAGTAGCTGTTCAATCCTTCTCAGTGGTGACCTAGAGATCACAAACATACATACAAGGCGGGAAAGCAACTTTGCTTCTTGGCCTCCACACTAGAATTAATGCAAGTAGTAAATAATGTTTGTGATCTCTAGGTCACCACTGAGAAGGATTGAACAGCTACTTAGCTCGGCTGGAGCCTGTAGCCAGTTACCTTCCCCGGTAGCGCAGTGGTTTGAGCGCCCGGCTAGTAAACGGGAAGTCTTGGGTTCGAGTCCCAGTCGGGGCATTTGTCTTTTCTTTCTTTCATATACTAGTGTTTTGTGTTTCCTCACAAGGCCAGTCTTTAATGCAGACTGCTTGCTTCGTTTACCCCATACCTTGTGATTTCTTTCTTTATTTAATTAATTCGTAAATTGTCTAATCATCCTGTGTTGCAGGAAGGTTCGTTTACTCATAGTTCATTGTCTCGTTTTAGTTTCAAGCCTTCCGTACATTTCAGGTAAATCACACCGATCGGTATGTAACATAGCCTAGTGATCTCAAAGCCGTCCCATACGGCTTGGGCCCAGGGCCCCCACATCAAAGTTAAGGGCCTGGGACTAACTACAACAGCGCCCCCCCCCCCCTCCCCGCCTGAAATCGTAAAAAAGTTACACTACGTTATAATATTCGTTAGCCATAACTGTTCCTAACGGGTTGGTTCATTCATTAATCCAGGCTGCTTACGTTAGTTGGCTTCCCCGCGTAATAAGCTGACAGGCTTGCACTGCAGTGCTCCTGCTCCGTGCTTGTTGCTGTTGGATTGGAGTTGTTGTTTGTTGGGAGTAAATAAAAATTTATAATACGTACAAATCGACTATATTACGCATAGTCATCAAAACTCACAATTGCTGGGAGGGGGGGGGGTGTTTAAAAGCCGGTCGCGCCCCTTGAGTATCCGGGCCTGGGTACATCTGGCCCCCCCCCCCCCCCCCGTTGTGGGGACCCTGCTTCGGCCTGCGTATACCTCCACAACCGCATTATAATTCTTGCTAGACTTGGTGTTGGCCGCCGTCAGTCTCGTTGCAGGTCGGCTTAGTTGACGAGGATATCGTCTGTGTTAAACTCGGGACAGAAGAAGTTTGTTTAGGCTATGTGATTTCGTTGCTTCAGCCGATTATATTCTTTCCCAAACCGTTTGAATGGAAAACTCTTTGAACCCACCTCATATACAACGATAAACAGGATTTCCACGGTTTAAAATCCATGGCAAAGTTTGGCAAAAGTGGATTAAAGAAAAAAGGAAGTTTTGGTAGGAAGAAAATTGCCGTGAATACAATCATTATACTGCCTCGACCTGTTATATTTTGTCGAACACCAGTTTCTACAAGCTTGTGCATTCAAGAAAAAAAAGAGGCGTTTCGTGCAAATTCAGGTTCTACGAAGCGGTGATGTCAGAAAAATGGGGAAAAAATTGAAGGGTCGGGGTGCCAGCCACGAGCACACTCAATCAACGATAAGCGGTAAAAAAAATCCCCCGAAAAAGTATAAATGTCCCCGGTATCCCCGGTCTCAAATCCAAAATGTTCTTCTTTCCATGTGGGGAATAAAAATTTGTTTCCACAGTATTTTCTCGACCATGAGCCATTACCACAAGCGAAGGAAATTAGGGATTTGGGTATCTGGTTCACCCAGGATCTGAAACCTTCTTTTCATTGCCAAAAGGTTGTAACTGCGGCGTTTCGTCGATCTAAGATTGTGAACAGGTGTTTTACATCTGGAAATATTGCTACTAAAATTTGGGCCTTTAAGGTGTTTGTACGTCCAATTTTGGAATACTCAACCCTTGTCTGGTCTCCGTACTTGGCCAAGGATATTGACCTTGTGGAAAAAGTCCAACGACGCTTCACAAAAAATCTCCCTGGTTTTAGAGAAATTAAATACCAAGATCGTCTTCGTAATCTTGGCCTTGAGTTGCTAGAACTTCGCCGCATCAAAGCAGATCTTATACTAACGTATAAGATTTGTCACAGTCTTATAGCTGTCGACCTACCGGTTTTTGATCGCGCACAGTACATATACTGTACTCGAGGACATGACTGGAAGCTAATCGTTTCCCCCGCGCGTCTTGACTGCCGCCTGCATTTCTTTTCGGTCCGAGTGGTACCCATTTAGTACGCCCTACATGCCAGCACCGTGTCTGCCCAGTCGATAGCGTGTTTCAGAGGGCAACTTAAAAACGAAAATTTAAACATTTTTCTAAGGCGTCCACTATCTTGATCTCCTAAACAGGATAATGAAAAAAAAAATACTTGCTTCTTTTAAATTCCTGGGAGCGGTGTCAGCGGCTCAACGCCCTTCCGTATCCCTTCCACTTTGATGGTGGAATAAACTGTAATTTATTTATATCCGCTGGGAAAAAAAACACTCCTGAAACCGCGGCGCACGACAGAAAACGTGAGTTTGGGACAGATTTAAACCACCTTTTCACGAGCATGTAATTTTATTTTAAAATATGTGGTGTTTTGAAATAACATCTCTTCTCCCCTTCACTCAGTAACAAATGCGGACCTGGCCGGAGCGAACACGCCTCTTCCCCCTCCCCCCCCCCCTCTCAATCCCCCCTAGTAATTATCACAAATCCCACGAACACGTTCATTCACATGTCAAAGGTATCGTCGTGCATCGAACGCATCGTACGTTGAGTTTCATCATACCCGGAGTTTCAACATTCTTCGTCATATTTGGGCAGTGAGTTTCCAGCAGTTCTGACTGAGGAAGCTTTTGGTGTTTATTGTTCCAACGCGAGGTGCATCAGTGGTGGCGCCACAGGGGGGGGGGGAGACCCCCGTCGGGGAACCCTTGCCCCCTGTCGGGGAGTAAACGAGATTATCGTCGGGGAACAGCCGGTAGACTTGAGTCCACACGACGACATTAATTTCGTAAAAATTTGGGGAGGAAAAGCTCAATATATGAGTTTGCCGTTTTGCTTGAGTAGTCCCTCATAACCTCCATATTTAAGAGCTGTCTTAGTTAATGCAGAAACGTTAACTAAATATGTACAAAACAAAAGTTGTTAAGTTTTCGTCATTTGAATTCGTGATACCAATGAACTGAGCGAAAATCGTGTACAATAAGTGGCTAAACTGAAAATTGATTTGCTGTGTTAGACCGTCAGCTCCATGATTTGACAGGCATCTTAGTTATGAGACACGTTTGGGATGCCAATGTCTTACCAGTTATTTTTAAAAGGAGAAGGCCCAATTTTAAAAGCCCAACGCACAACACGAATGACGGCCAACTGTGTGTTCTTGCTATGATTAAATATTTTTCAGACCTAAATTATTCAGTGTTAGTTAACGATAATTTAATAATATTAAAAAAAATTAATTCATCAATTAATTTAATTTGTAAATAAAATGTGTAAAAAAAAACAGAATTTTGGTCACAATTAGGTTTTTACGACCTCTCATGCTAAAGAATGTTTACGAAAAACATCCTACATTTGCTTAACAATGTGGTGCAAACGTGTCTCGGAAAGCCCAAAATAGGCCCACAAATAGCGTAAAATAGCTTACAGCGCTCCCCCACACCCCCTAGCTGGTTTTGCCGGGCCCCTGCTAAAGTGGTACAAATATAAACAAAAAATGTTCGTTTTCTTTCCCCCCCCCTGTCGGGGAATCACTGCCCCCCTATCCGGAATTGGCTGGCGCCACTACTGAGGTGCATTCCCCCACATTTCTGATTGCACACGGCCAGAGGTGCAAGAGACTTTGTGTCTAGTGTTTCTCCCTCAGTCCGTACAACGAAAAGCCGTAGTACCGTAACGATCAGCAAGAAAACGTTATGGCTAAGGGGGATATTTTTTCCTGGGATATTTTCTCCAAGGGTTATTTACACCGGGGCTATCTATACTGCGGTTTTTTTTTTTTCTGGGGATATTTTCCGTGAACAGTCTTTCCTACATTCCGAATCACCAGAAAGGAGTATATTATAGTCCTAGCTACTGCTATGTGGCGTGTTTGGCTGAATTACACCATAAGTAACTGCACCTATTCCGTTAAAATATATCAGATCTGAAAGTCTCGGACCCTATTTTTTGCCAGTCAGTGACAAAATTCCCCCTCTCGGGCTGCCTCCACTCTCAGGGTCGAATTTGGAGGTGTTGTTGGGCCTCTTG
>JAHWFP010117686.1:0-30792 GCA_023313725.1 Lithobius niger | reverse complement strand
CATAGTGATGCAACGTAGGCAACCCGCAAGAATAGTTTAAGTGTCGTGTAATGATGTTATATTGTTTAGAAATTGTAAACAAGGCTGGGCTGTTGTCAGCCTTTACTTCTTTCCAATCCTCCAAACCTTTCGGTTACCGTTTTTGTAAATATCCCCACTTCGCCATGTTAGTTTGATTTGTGAAATATAATCATGAACTTTAACCAGTCTTTGCCAGTGTGGTAATTTCTCCTCTACACGATCCATCTTTACGTCGAATATATTCCACTGCGCTTTACGTTTTCTGATCCAACACAAACTTCACAAGAAAATTGTGTTATTAAAGTTCCAAAACAATATTCTAAGAACAAAGAAAACCTGCTACAACCGTTCATGCACACGTTCAGTCCGAAGAGACTAGAACTAATCTAACCACCGGGTAGTAAGGGTCTAATGCTTTCCAGCCTCTCTTACTGACAAAATTTTACACCTAGACCCTAACTGTCAAAGCTTGTCCGTGTTCCTTCTAGGTTTTGACTTTTAGATCCTTACTCTAAACATTTAACGTTCCGTTTTTGTTTATTAATAATTACTTAGTAAATAAAATAATGAAAGCAAAATACAACTGAATTTTTTTTTAGTTTATTCATATCTTATTGTTTAAAAGTGGCACTATCACCGATTGAAAATCGTACGAAAATACTGGCCCCATCTAGCGGCAGTGGTATTGTTAACCTTTAGAGCTTGTTCTCAGGTGCACGAGGACGTAACCAAATTTTCACTCAATAATTAAGGAGGTCGTGGCTTGTTTGTTTCGTTAAAATAAATGGCGTTGTGCATTCCTTCGTTTATGCAATTTCAAGCAAGTGCTAGATAGTACTGGATAGCGCTAGATATTGCCAGATTCTATTGACTTTCAATCAGTGATAGTGCCACTTTAAATTTGGAAAATCTTTTTGATTTAAAATGATCCGAAGTAGCAGCTTTTATCCCTGATGGGGCTGGGGAGGGTATCTTGTTAAGGTGCACACCTTGTTACAATGTTACAGGAATAGAGAGAAGGATGGGGGAGGAAATAAAAATATAAAAATAAGCGCTACAACCATTGAGTTTTCGGTTTTATTCCACCATTTAAAATTTTTCACCAACAATTAACAATATGATGGTACAACCAATCCTTTTTCTCATGACGGGTTGGTGTTGACCCCCTCAAAAATTTATTTAAAGTGTTCTCGCAAAACAGGTGTCCGACAAAACAAGTCTGTCGCCCCTTCAACCCTCGGATGGCACAGGCGCCCTTTCCTACCCAGTCCGACCCTGCTTGTAACTGTAAGGCATGCAACTTTTGGAATGTCCTCCTGAATTTCAGTTTGTACTATGTTTAATTCTTTTGCGTATATTTTTGGATTATTGCTCTACTAAAGGTTCTTCTTCCTGAAGTTACATAGTTTGGTTCATCAATTCTTTCATAATTGACAAAAAAAACCCATGTCGTCTGTGAAAGAGTATGTCTGGAAGTCGAGGGCTATCATTCCTGCTATACCTAGAGTCAATTCACGTGCTCGTTTACTCTTTGGGTCCAAATTTGGCTTTTAGTAAAGACTGCTAAAATAGTTGGTTGAGAACAACGTCTTTTAGTTTGTTGGGAAGAAACTGTTGCTGCTTTTGCATCAATCATCATCTTGCTTTTTCTTTTCTTTTTCGTAAACCCCATATTCTTGTTCATGTTTGCTTTTTAACTGTTTTACAAGGTTGCTTGTGTTTCCAGTTGGTGCACTTAACACTGCCTGGCATCACCTAATGATGCTTTGTTTTGGTCCTGTGGCTTTAGATCCGTTGCGCAACGACGGTTTCCACAGCTTCCTCCTACTCCTTAAGCTAGAGCCTAATATGCCTCTTTACCTTGATGCTGTGGCTCCATACTATGTATTCTGTATACTCTATATCTTTGTTAATGTATTCCAGTAATGCTATGTACTTTGATGTATGGTCCAGTCCCTGGAGATCAGTGGTCTGGATGGCTCTGGCTTTGCCTGCCCCTAGGGGTAGCTGCTAGCAGAGATGGATCATGAGATACCAAGATATAGTATAGGAAGTACCTTGCACCACCAGTGGCAGGTACTGGCTGCAGCTCTAGGTACTTAAGGCCTTGCAGCCCCTCACTCTTCTTTGCAAGAAGGAACACAGTACAGTAGCGGGTTAGGTCATTAATTAGTGTTAAAATAACCGCTTACCACCCACCGTCTGCGTCTGCATTGTCCCGCATAAATTGCTATGTATTAAATCAATAGTCTTCGTTGTAGATTTCTTGGGAAATGGGAGGCTGGTCATGTTCCCTTTAATACTAATATCACAGGAAATTTTCCGTTTGCAATTGTTATACGAATTCCAGATGCAAAAGCTTCTTTTTCCAAAGTTTAATAGCATCTTGGTTACGGTGTCCAAGTCAGCGATGCCACGTGTGAAGACATTCATTGTCTTTCATGTTTTGAGGTAGCATTACCCAATGTTTACAGTTAAGCTCATACAGGTTATTCACTGCGTTTGCAGTTGCCACAATTGTGTTACCTTTTGAAATAACACACCCACCTATCATCACGGAAATAAACTCTTAACCACATTTTAGTTGGCGAATGCACTGACAGCAAGTTTCCGTCGAGATCTGGTACTTACCTGACATCTGTTTCTCGCACACTTGTTTGTTCCACCGTCAGATTTCTCACCACTTAGAAACATATCACCTATTCCACAAATGTCAGTAGTGCTTCCATCAGCAACTTTCACAGTGTCACACACTTTTGTATCTAAAGAATCAAAATGCTTCTTAGAATTTGTCATGTAGGACGATGCAGCAGAGTCTACATACCACTGATATCTACTTTGAACAGAATCATCCCATATTTTTCTTGCCGCAAAAAAAAAATGTTCACCATTGTCGTTTACACCGCCAATATCGCTAGAAATCATTTTCGTAGTAATTTTAGCTGCCTGTTGCCCTTCTGAGTTCTTTTCAAATTGAGCTTTATACTTAAAACATTTAGCTTTGAAATGGCCAGGCTTGTTGCAAAAATTGCAGGTTGCCTTCGATTTTTGCTTGGGTAATACACTGCCCGTTTGATCTTGCACCTTCATGGCTTACACACAGCAACTGTGACATTAGTTTCGTTTCATTGTTTGCATTTACCTAAAATCTTTTTACAAATCATCCCATGGTTGAGTCAACCTCAGCACGACATTCCAAAGCAGTGATCAATGTTGCATAACTGTTTGGTAAATTGGCGAATGTCATTCCAATTTTAAAACGATCCGTCACAGCTTCTCCTACAGCAATCAATTTGTCAGCGATAGATTCGACTTCTTGTAATAAAGGTTTGACATTAACATCCTCACTTAATTTCATGCTGGAGAGCTTTATATACATATGTACAATACTTTACAGACTTGCCTAATCATGATGCGCCTTAAAACTGTCCCATGCTTGCTTTGCACTCATGGCTGAGCGTGTATGAACATGTTGCTATTTTCAATGAGCAAACCAATCGTTCCCATAGCCTTATATCGGTGTTGCCCACGCTGCATACGTTGCTTCAGTAGTGGCAGGTTTTACAGTTTTACAAACCAGGTGGTTTCCCTACGAAGAATGAGTTCAGCTTCATAGTTCCAAGATTGGTAGTTGTCCTTGTTCATATTATCAAACGTCACACGTGCAAGATCTGCCATGATGAAAAAAACGTGTATGTTGCAAAAGCAAAAGGTCCCCCCTAATGTTCATAAATTTCACACCTCAAATACAAAAATTGTTATCACCAATTAGCCAAAATACAATGACTGGGCCCATAACCTGTTAGATTATTAAACAGTCTTGCTGCGGTTGACAGGATGGTCGAAGAAAAACTTGCGTATATTGAGACGATCATTTAAAACAACGAAGCATTTATTCAGACATGTTTGGAGAGAGTGGAAGACAAGTTGCACCAATTAGTCCATGCTGTTAGTTCAAAATGGCCACCACACGATGTGCTAAATCTTTACTATCTCCGGAACTAATTGATCAATCCTATCGTGCGACCTATTGTTGGAAAGATAATTTAATTTGCTAAAAGAAATGCCTGAACAATATATGCCATAAATCTGTTAGTTTTGGTTTAATCTGAAGAAAACCATAATATGACTGCTGTGCGATATACTATTTCCCAATTATCTCCAGAACTAATCGGTCAATCTTTTCATGCATCGTATTGTTGGAAAGGTAATTTAATTTGCTAAAAGAAATGCCGGAACAATGTATGCCGTAAATCTATTAGTTTTTGCGAAAGCACATTATGACCTCCTCAAAATGGCGACCATGCAATATACTAAATCTCGTGTATCTCCGGAACTAATTGATCAATCTTTTCTTGCGACCTATCGTTGGAAAGACAATTTAATCTTTTAAAGGAAATGCCTGAACATTGTATCCTGTAAATAATTAAGTTTTTGGTTAATGTGAATGAAAAGATAATGTGCATGTAATAATTGCTGCTTTATATGTGGCTCTTTTGGAAACGGTAAATTATTAAAGCTGTGGCGTATTATTCACAGTGCGTAACTTGAGCAATGACCTTCACAGCCACACGGTAGTGTACAAGAAAGTCATTTTTTAATATGACATCTCGTACTTCTCTTAGTACACTTGCAAGTCTATAGAGGCTACATTACTCCAGCAGTTGTCATCCATCCCAGAATATCAATTCAGCCAATTCTTGTTGCCTCCTTTTAAACGTCTGTCTGAACTGTCAAGTCATCACCGTGATTCTGATAACCTCATTCTGCAGATTATGATGGCCTGCGATGCTAACCTTGTGTGCGTACCTACTTTGTTTTACGTGCGATCTGCCAACGACTTTAGAATGCTGTCGGCCCTTCATGGTGTTGCAACAAAGGCTTGAACAAAGTTTTCATTCTACCCACTACCTGCTAACTCGCAACCAATCATTGAAATTACAGCAATTTCTATGTGCAGCTTTGTGATGGTTGATCGTCCTTAAACTGGTTTCTGTGATGGATTGATCTTCTTAAGAATACTTTTTATAATGTGCATGGCACGGCGAACCATGGATTAGGAATTCACATCATATATTGGAAGCAGAATTGATGTGCATTTACCTTTCAATCCTTCATGGATGTTTTGATGGGAATGGAAGGCTGCACAGGATAACACTTTACCTTTGTGGTCAGCCTTGCTTCTGGTGGATTCTGACCAGTCCAACATTTCCACAAGTGTATTAATGTTTTTTTTTCGACCATTGGTAAGGGTGCATCACATGAACATTTAGTCGCATGAGGAAGACTTGTGGAGGACTCGGGCAAGCTTATCCTGCTTTATTCTTTGATTGCCCTAGGTTGAGACTGGTTGTCACAGACATACCTTCTGGTGGGTGAACGATGAGACGTGCCTGTTCCATAAAATGAGTTCGCCGATGTACCGAAGGCTGTGTTATGTTCTATATTATGAATTGCAGCACAAGTGTTATCACATTATGGATAACAAAAGCAGAACAAAACCAACTTTAATTACACATATAAAGTGGCAATAATTACGTAGATTTGTGTTTCTTCAAATTAAACAAAAGAGACTTACGGCATGCATTGTCCTTGCAGTTCTTTTGGAAAAATCAATTATACTAGCTGTACCCCCGGCGTAACATACGCCAATCTAGCCGGTACCCGAGTAAACGAATGGAATGAAAAGGGTGCTGATTGCCCCCGTCTCCTTCTTCGAACTCCGGCGTAACATACGCCGGTGTAGCTGATTCCCGCATGTGTGAACATGAAATGAAAACAAATGGCGAACCCTCCCCTTTTCGAGTCCCCCCCCCTCCCCTCTCCCTCACATTCCCCATTGTGGTGAGATACCCACCTGCAGCCCCCATGGTTCTCTGTCCCCTCCCGCGTCCCCTGCCCTGCTATCCCGTGTATTCTCACATTGTATGGTTTGAAACCGTACTCCTACCCCTCCTCCCCCTCTCTTGGAATCCATGGTTTTTTGTATTCTTAAGGAAGTAAATACATTTTCACTGGAGGGCAACGCAGTGTTATTCAACCAACCTTGAAACTTTTCAACTCAGCTCTAATGGTCAGCATTATTGAAGCAATAGTGTTTGTTTTTAATTGTTAGAGTGCATATCCGTTCTCATTGTCGGCCGCTGGCCCTTTTTCTTTGCTACCGTGGCAAGAATGAGCTCACTCGCCCACTTCCTGATTGTTGAAGCTTCGTTTGTTTAATCATGATCCCTCACCGCTCTGCGACGCAGCGTTTTGTTGAGACTTGAGGGGTCTTTCTTGTTTCCAGCACCTTGTGCTCGTTGCTTGCGGTGCAGTGATTGGCCAATGGCCAATAGGGTAGTTGGGCACTTGTTCTGGTACTGGTCCTGGTACTTGTTCATGATGTATAGTAGTTAGATGTAAGGAGAGTAGTTTGAGAATGTGGTTTAACAGGCCAGTAAGCTCTAATAAATATCATTATCAATATCTCACCGCTCATTCAACATTATTCAACATGGCTGCCCTGGCTTGGACGAAGTGAAATTGCTGGGAAAGATGTGAAGAGTAATAGGGTACAGAATTAGTATAACTCGAAATATTTTCATGTGAGCTGAATATAAGAACACAGAGATCCTGTACAGCAAAATTGGTGCGTGAAAAACAAGTGAAATTTTCAAAAACTGAGAAAACATTTGAGGCAGTATGCTTAAGGAGAGCTTGTGCAAACTGTTGACATTACAAAAATCAAGTGTGTTCGAAAATGCATTCGGGAACTAAAAAGTGCAAGTGCAGTTCAAAAAGTGATGACCCAGAACAAAACTTTTTGAACTTATTAAACCAAAATCAAACTTCGTAAACAAAAAGATGTCCAGGTGTGGGGAATGCGAGAATAAACCTGGAAATCAGGGAAATTGTGTCAAATGTGGAGTATGCAATTCAAAATATCATGAATGTGCTGGAGTCTTAACTAAAACATGGAAAACAATGGGAGATAAGAAAATAGAAGAATGGAAGTGCATGAGATGCAGAAAAGGAAGAACTTAATCAGAGGAAGTAATAGATGGAGGAAGCAATAGAGAAGAGGATGGAAAAATTGATGAAGAAGGAGATAACAAACAGAAGAAGACAGGATCAGAAGAAAACCTAAGTGAACAAGATATATTACAGAAAAACAAAGATATGAAAGCAAGAATGATAAGGATGGAAGAAAAGATAGACAAACTGATTACTGCAAATAAAGCACTAGAAGACGTAATTCAAATGATAGACTTCCTTAGCAATGAACAACAAGACCTTAAAAAACAACATGAAGTGATGAAGGAGAAAGTAAAGCAACTGGAAGATAGAATACAAGGATTAGAAAATAAAGAAGTAAGAAGTAATGCACTTGAGCAAACACTAGAAACAATGAAACGAGAACACAAAGAAAAAGAACAATACGAGCGAAATAGGAATCTGAAAATAAACCAGTTAGATTGGCTACAAGACGAAGATACCACAGATATAATACAGAGATTGGCTGAAAATGTCAATGTCCGGGGTTTTGAGCATTCACAAGTGGACGCAGCTCACAGAATACCTAATAAAAACAAGGAAAAGCCCAGCACGCTGATTATTCAATTTAAACACAGCGACTGCAGAGATTGGTGGTTGCAGCAGAAGAAAAAAGTAGTAACAAATGGCAACATGTATAGAAATGGAAACCGGAGAAGAGTCTACATAAATGAAAATATGACAAAAGCCTATTTTGTAAATCTCGAAACTTTGTAAGAGAATGACATTAAATATGTATGGTTTCGGAATGGCAAAATAATGATGAGGAAAAATGAAAATGAAAGAGAAGTGATAATTGTACGTGGAGAAGAGGATCTTCAGAGTAATCAGAACGCAACATAAATTTATAAATCATATTTTTGAAAATAGTGAGGAAATTTGTGGAAAGATTGAAGAAGATGTTGGAAATGGTTGTACTTTTAAGATAATACATGTAAATAGTAGACGTTTAAGGAAAAACTGGGATGACTTAAAAGAAAAACTATTAAAAATACAGGTAAAATGGGATGTTATAGTTTTAACAGAGATAAATATCAAAAAAGAAGAAACTGATTTGTATGAACTGGATGGGTATGCACAAGAAACTTTGACAAGGGAAAATGCAAAAAGAGGGGGAGGAATAATGGTTTTTGTGAGAAAGAAGTTACAAATGACTAGTACGGAAATTAATTTAGATGAAAACAATGCGATTGAAATTGTAATTAAAAATTTACCAGAAATTATTACAGTTATCTAGACACACGCTAGTGTGTCGCCGCCAAGTAATAGTAGATCGTCCGATTGTTAAAAACTGATTGTTGATGAAAAAAGGCGGCTGCACTAGCAGACTGTGTCTTTTAACTGAAACCAACTATTACCTGATTTCAGCATATTGGTATAAATTCCCCATGCGGTAAAAAACTTTGCAAATCGTTTGAATCAGGTGTCGTGGGAACGTGTCCTTGATGGAGAAAAAGTGACCAAAATAACGTGGATTTGTGTTACTGATAACTAGTACGCAGGCTCCCATCCATGTTAATTCTCATAGGGTATAACGACACGTCTACAGCTGATTAGGGAAAGTTGCCAGATCTAAATTTCGGCAGGCAGGTAAAGCGTCATATGGGGAAGTGCCTTTTTCTAAAATGGGGGTTGCAGCTAGAAGCACGTGGCTCGTAAGTGCAAAATTATTGTTGTAACCATTGTTTGTATTGTCACCCAACAGTAGATTATCACATGCTTAAGTGTTACACGCTTATCGTTTCGGTGTCTAATTGTCAGAATTCATTGTTGTTGCAAGTAGGTGGCCGGGGCCTCTATAAAATAGGAGAAAATTGGAGAATGGTTCACTAAGAGACGGAGTATGTTTTATTGCAAAGGTTTGGTCGGGTTTTTGTTACGGTACACGAATCCAAACTAAATTATCTGCCCCACGACGATAAAAGGGACAATTATGTGTTCATGAACACCATGGTAACTAAGTGATTGAATGTTTAATTAGGAAAGCCAATGCAAGTTCTGACCGTGTCAATTTCACTGGCGTAACGGCTAATTGGACCACGGCAAATGTGAAAATTATGAATGAGCAAATTTATAGACATAAAATTCCTCCAGACAGAAAAGGTAGAGGGGACGATTAAACCGTCTGATCCTTCGTTCGTTCACAGTCCTATGAAAGTTGTGATATCCACCCAAAACCAAAACTGGTATAAGAGAAGCCGCCAAGTTTCAAAAAAGGGTCGGCCTTTCAAAGATATCATTCAACCAGGGAAAGGCCGCCAAGGTTAATCCTGTTAGCCAAGTTAATCGCACCTAATGATACTTTGGGCGTTAAATGAAAACTTGAAGATTGCTACCGCCAGTAGCAATGTTCTAGTTTTCATTTAACTTTCGAACTATTAGTAGGTGCGATTAACTTGGCTAACAAGATTAACCTTGGCAGCCTTTCCCTGGTTGAATGATATCACTACTTTGAAAGGCCGACCCTTTTTTGAAACTTGGCGGCTTCTCTTATACCAGTTTTGGTTTTGCGTGGATAGTTATTTACGGTAAACCAAACAGAAGAAAAAAGGAATTCATTAAAAAATTAAGACTTTCTCAAAAATAATAAAACAAATTGGACTCAACAAATCATAATTGGAGATATCAATATAGACATTTTGCAACAAAAAAATAGTTTTGAGGAAAAGTTTGAACAAAATGTAATAGACAATTACGAAAATACCTTAGCAAAACTAGGTTTTGAGGCAAAAATAAATGCACCAACAAGAGAAGAAATAGTTTTTAAAAATAAAGAAAATTATTTGCAACAATCATGTATAGATCACATACACGTAAAAAATAATAAAGGCAAAGCAGGAGGTGGAATATGAACAGAAAATATCTGATCATTATTTCACTATGTGTTGGTTTTGGGAAGAACATCGACAGAATTATACTGTAACAAATCATGGAAAAATAATTAAAGAAATGAAGGAAATAGATTGGGGAATGTTGGACACTATAAAGGAACCGGATGAAGTGTATAAACAAATAATAACACAGATAGATAATATTTATAGGAATAATGAAAGAAATAAAATAAATAAAAAAAAAAGTCGAACAGAAAAGAATGTATTACAGAAGAATTAATTCAAGAAATAGAAAATAAAAATAAGCTATGGAATGAAATACAGAAATCTGCCAATATAGATAGTGAAGTAGTCAAAAAATATAAAGCATCTAAAAAGTAAATAAATAAAAAAAAATTTAAGAATGTAAAAGTTATTATAAGAAAAAGTTAGGAAAGTTGCAAGAAAATAAAAAAACTATTTGGGAAGTTATAAATTAAGGTGCGTCAAAAAAATATTGATGAGGATATTGTAGAAACATTTAATGGAACTGATGTTAGAGAGATATCAAATGATCTTAATTTTCTCAAATCAAGTAAGGCAGATCAAGGATAGCTATGAGAAAAAGCATGACAGTTATAAAAAACGAAGGTAACATAAAAAAATTAAACGAATGAATGATAAAAAAGAAAATATAAATAAAAGTGTAGGAAAAGGTATGTATATTGATTATGCTAATGAAAAGGATGTAATAAACATAAGTGAATTAAAAAATACAAAAACAACTGGGATAGACAAAATACAAAACTGAACATATAAAAAAAGACAAAAGAAAACACAGCAATTGCTATCTGTAAATTAATAAATAAAATAATTGATAAGAAATATGGCCAGAATTGTTAAAAATACAGGTTTTACGGCCGATATACAAGAAAGGCGAAAAAAAAGACAAAAACAATTTCGACCAATTGCGCTTTTATCAATAATAGACAAAATAATAGAAAACATTTTTGCTAATAAAATCAGGGATTTTCTGAAAAAATATAAATATTTTAACAAATGTACAGTATGGATACACCAGGAAAAAGGGAACAACTGACTTATTAGTAGAAATAAACGAAATAATAACTAGGGCATTAAATGAAGGAAAATATGTCGGTACAGTTCTAGTAGATTTACAGAAAGCTTTTGATACTTTTGACTCTGAAATTCTTTTAAAAATGTGAGAAAATAGGACACAGAGGAAAAATCTACAATATTAAAAGTTACTCATGCAATAGGAAAATGTTACTAAAAATAAAGGAAGAAAATAGTTATATAAAAAATTCAAAATTTGGCATTCCACAGGGATCTGTATTGGGACCATTGCTCTTCCTGATTTATACAAATGACATCAAATAATATTGAAAAAACAAATCTTTCTTTTCGCTGATGATATCATTACGATTTCAATACATTTTAACTATAAAGAAATGATAAATAATCTACAAGATGACTTTAACCAATTAAATGACTGGTTTATTGAAAACGAACTATTCATTAGTAAAGAGAAAACAGTACAAATGAATGGATAAATTTATTGGGTAATTCATTTAATGACTTTATATTTGTTTAAGTTATTGGTTTATTTTGCACTTTGTGAATTGCCCTTGTTCAGTTTAACAGTTAGGTATTATTTATTTATTTATTTATTTATTTATTTATTTATTTACAGTTATAAAGTTTTATTTATTTATTAATTATTTAGTTTATTTTGAATATTTAATTGGTTGAATTTTTATTTATTTGGTTGCCTGGGTGTTTGACCGTGTTGTACCAGGTGTGGAGGAATTTTGGTGTGTGTGAGGTGCTTGGCTGCTGGGGAGGCTGCACTGCATGGTTTGTTGTTGCTTAGCAACAGTGGGAGGAGCCAAGTTTGAATGTGGTAGCAGTTGAGAATGCCTAGTAAGACTGGGCAATTAGGCTTGTGGTTTTAATTAAATTAATATCACAGTGCCAAAAATGAAAAAAACTGTAGAAACTTCAATTATAAAACATTATGGAAACTGTGAAAATTTAAATGAAGATAAGAAAAATACAAAATGTAAGAAGGAATGTGTAAAATTGGAGCTAAAAGAAACAAAGTATTTAGGAATGAAAAAAATACAAATTGGAATTTTAAAGCACATATACTTTTAGTAAGACAAAATGTTAGAAAAATGTTACCTAAGATTTATGCAGTTGAGAAATATATTGTATAAAAATTTTAAAAAATCTTGTATGAAGCATGAATAGAGAGTATTTTAAGATATGGTATAGAACTATATGGTTTGCTTCAGAGTATTTAATTGAAAGATTCAAAAAATTCAAAACAAAATAGTTAAAGTGTTATTTGGGAATGGGAAAACTAACCCAAAAGAAATATACAAAGCAATGAACATCATGAAAATAATAGAACTGCTAAATTTTATAATAATTACAAAAAATTTATTATTCAAATATACACAAAACAAAAAAATAAACACAGAGGGAAGAGATTAAGATTAATTACACCAAAATACACACTGCCAAGATGGAATAACGTGTATGGAAAAAGAAATAAAAAATGGTATATACCAGATATTCTCAATAAAATGTCAGATAAACTCATTAATTAACTCATGATAAACTCATGTTTCACAATAAAAGAGTTAAAGGTGAACTTAAAAGATGAAATTTGTCAAACAATGCTTTCAGTAAATTAGCATATAAATTATATAATGATAGAATAAATATAAGATGATGAGATATTGAATATTGTTTAAAATTTGTGTATAACTGTAAGCTATAGGGTGACATGTTGAATGATTAAATAACAATGAACATGATGTATTTTTTGAAGCTCATACAAGCTGTCTTCGAACAGCTTCGAGCGTACAATGTAAGTATTGTATTGCAATAAAAATTTATTATTAGTTATTATTATTAGCAAAATATATATATATATAGATTTCCAACTATAGGTTGCAGGATAAGATTGATACATTCGTTCCGGAGATACCACAGATTAGATATCGCATGGCGGTCATTTTTATGACACTAACTATAACAAGTTTTTCTACATATTAAACAAAAACTAATATATATAGTTTATAATACCGCAAAATTGCTCTGGCATTTCTTTTAACCAATTAAATTATCTTTCCAACGATAGACTACACCATAAGATTGATCTATTAGTTCCAGAGATACACGAGATTTAGTATATCGCATGGTGGCCATTTTGAGGGCGTCATAATGTTTTCCTTCAAATTACGCAGATTCTAATAGATTTACGGCATACATTGTTCAGGTATTTCTTTTAGCAAATTAAATTACCTTTCTAACGATAGTTCGCACAAAATTATTGATCGATTACTTCCGCAGATAATTGAGAATTAACATCACACAGCAGTCATTTTATGTTTTTCTTCAGATTACACCAAAACTAACAAATTTATGGCATATATTATTCAGGCATTTCTTTTAGCAAATTAAATTATCTTTCCAACAATAGGTCGCACGTTAGGATGGATCGATTAGTTCCGGAGATAATATACATGTAGTATGTCGCACGGTGGCCATTTTGAGGACGTCATCACGGCTTAAGTCGTCACTTCCGGGAGTGTCTCCCGGTGGATTTGGAAACTACAATGTGTGTACAGCTTCCATGGGCAATATGCAGCTTGTTGCCGGAACTGAAATGTTTTGGCATTTTTTGTCGCTAACAGCACGTACTAAAAAGGATGTGGTGGCGCTCACGCATGCTACAGGTTTCAAGGACAAGGCCAGCTAAGACGAAAGCCTTGTATCTTCGTATTAAGTAAACAAACGCAGTAGCCTGACACTATTTTCATTTAAAGATTATTACATGTGTCATTTGCAATAATACAAAAAGTGAGTCAATAACATATTATTCTTATTTAAAGAATTGGAAGAATTTAAAGAGAATTAACAGCAACGTAAATTGGTTGTGAATCAATATTGAAGTTCAAGTATTCGCATTAATCATGGTATGATATACGTCTTAGGGGTTGAGCAACAGGTCTAGCATCATTTTTTAAAGAAATGTAGTTTACCTCTACACCTTCGAATATGCTGTTGTGTTTGGCTAAAATCGAAACACGTAATCATCTGATCCTGATTTGTCACCACTTACCATGTTTATACTGCTAAATTGCACTAGGCCTAACCTCTCGGAGCTTGTTTTGCTTAGCAAGCATGGGTAATCCCCATCAATGATCATAAATGTGGTATTTATTTGTTTACCATTTACTTAACAGTGGTTGTCCATTGGCCTTCCAGTTGTAATGGGTCTGTTCTGCCATGCAAAAACTCGTTTCCACAAAATGTTTGATCTTCTCAGTAGCCTCACTCTTCTTTGCAAGAAGGTGCACAGTACAGTAGTGGCTTAGGTCATCAATTAGTGTTGAAATAAACCACTTACCACCCACTGTCTGCGTCTGCATTAGCCCGCATAAATTGCTATCACTTATTGGTTGGTTGGATAGCGTCACTTGATTTTTTGGCACTTTGAAAGTCACATTTTGTCATGACATCCACTGAAGCACCTGTGTTTGAAATGAACCGAATTTGCGTCTTGTTGTTGACACTTGCTTCTATTTACTTGCATACCATATATAGCAAAAATAAAACTATCCCTGTTGCTGCTTTCTTTCTGTGGTGAGTCGATTGAGTTGTCTCTTTTTTCGAGATTTGTTTTGATTGGTTTCTCTACCGGTTGACTGCTTGTTTGAACAAGGTTGCACTTCTTTGAGTTTCGTCTTGCACATCTTTGCAAAATGGTCTACTTCTTTGCATCTCGTACACAATTTATCGTGAGTAATGTCCATCACGGCGGAATCCGAAACACTAGCCCCGTCTTCCCTTTTGATTTGCATCAGTTTGCCTGCCACTCGCCTTGATCTTGACGTGGTTTACTTGTTGATCGATCACGTTCTCCTGGGTAAAAACGGATTCCATTTTGAGAACTTGTGATTGCGTCATCTAAAAAAGCCTAGCAATAGTGAAAGTTCATCTAATTTTAAGCCATCTGTGCTGCCTGCCTTCTTCAGTAATCTTTGACGTAAACTAGAGCACTTTCATCCTTCAATAAATTGATCTGTAAAGAACCAGTCCATTTTGGCGTCGTACAGGGTTCTCAACAAAAAACTTACGTCCCAAGATTTTCTAAGTCCAACTTTTCTAGTTTTCTAGAGGACAGAAATCTTTCCGTTTCATTAGATTTGATTTCTGTCCTACCCTGGTTCTGAGGGGTGCTAATTAGAAAAGTTGGACTTAGAAGATGTTGGGTCGTCAGTTTTTTCTGGACCACCCTGTATTTACAGCATAGAACCGCATTGCGAAGTCGAGCTAGGTAGTCCATCCAACATTTCATCATCCCTCTGCTTGGTGCGTCGAAAACATGACGTTCAAAGGAAATATATCCTTTAATTTTGTTAATTTACTGATTACCTAATTAAACTTAGGGTTTGCAATCACATTTCCGGCCTGGTCTACATATGAAAATGTCTCGTACAAATCTTGTAGGTCTGGTCCTCCCGAGTGTAGAAGAAATGAAACTTTTTGGTCGTCTTGCGTCACATTGGTAGTTTTTGCATCGAAACCAAATTGCTTCTTCCATTTTTCCCATTTTTCAACCCTGATTTCTCCTGTAGCGGAAAACTCTTCAATTAGTGCAATATTGACCATCCCATCCTCATCGCCAGGTTGTAGTGAGGTGCTGTGGACTCAGGGTAAAAGATGATGGAGGCCGATTTAAATCCACTGCACATTTATTACGCTGTTTCTACATGGCCATTGCATACGCGAGAATGAGGCTTTCGTCTTCTCTCGTACGTCACAAGATACGCACCATGCATCTCTCGTCTTCACTCGTGTGACACGAGATAAGCACCATGCATCTTAACAGTTTGTATCCAGATAGTGCATGGCTCGCTACTACATCGAGGTATACAATTGAAGGAGATAACATAGTAAGCTTCCTTCACCCAAGGGTCTAGTAGAGTGGCAAAGGCATAGGTCTTACGTCTTTCTAGGTTTATCTTGCATCTTTAAAGCTATAGCAGCATTATGCATAGCACGCTTCAAAACTTTTGTTCTATAGTCGTCTTCTTCCGGAGCTTCAACATTTGCATCTGGGACAGGGTCAGAAAATCCAAGTAAACTGTTGACAGTGGTAATTTTTTCAGACACGCATGTGCTTTCAAAACTGAGACGTGTACTTTCTTCAAATACTTTTAAACTTTAATAACTGTGTTGACTAGTTCTCATTCTTCATGTTTTAATTTCTGTTCTCTCTTAAGCTGTTGCACTGCCATATTCGCAGCACGGTATTGCTCAGTAAGCCGTTCCAACACATAGTATGTTGTGTTTCAAATGCTTTCTTGACACTGCGTCAATTTGTGCTGCACAAACCCATTTCTTCATGAACGTTTTTGAACGTGTTTGTTGCCAAAGGCGAGCGGTGTTTACTAGCCCCTACTAATTTACAAGCTTTTGCACACAGTAGTTCCACGCATCTTTGCTTCAACACCCCATCATTAATAACAAGTTTTAAGGTGTGGGTCAAGCCTGGAATGTCTTCAACAGAAGCGGACTGGCGCAGGTCCCAGGGTCCCAAATGGGACCCGCGCCCCAGCCATCGGTGTCCCTCCCCCCCCCCCTTAACCAGAAGCCCAAAAATCCTGAATCACGGTCGGTAAAATGAACATACTAAACTGATTTAAAACAGTGTGACTTTACGTTCCCTTCCCTAAGGGATGTAAATGAAGTTGTAGGGTGCTGCTTTTATACTGACTTTCAAGAAGGGTTGCTCGACAGTTGCTGGTAATGTGTTTTCTCTTGGCCAGTCTACGTTGCAAATTTGAAAGTGGTTCACTTTAAAACCATTCCTGTTACATAGAACTTTTAAATAAACTATGTTCAATGGATTCACGATGGTGATAGCAGATATTTTGGAACACTAGGTTTAACTAGACTCCTTGAATACTCATACGTAGCTTGCCCCTTCCCTATAGAGTTAAGTAGCTTTAAATATCAGTTGCAGATGGCAGTCTGTTGTTACTTAGCAATTAGAAATCATTTCTTCTGATGCTTCCTGTTTACAGTAGCTATGGAAACCATTCAAGTGTAAAATTGTCTGATCTTGTGTAATTGTTATCCTGCATGTCTGCTCGTGCATAATTCCTGTTCATACCTTGTACTTTACCAATATTACGCAGTACTGTGGCATGTTCTACAATTATGCTGTCGGTAATCACAAATTGCTTGTTGGGAGCCCGCCAGGACAAGCAGGAAAATATGGCAACACGCCGTCTGAGACTATAGTCTGTTCCACAATTAGAATGCAGGTAATCACAAACTTGCAATCGGAATGTGTGACCGTTATAGTCCCAGTTTAAAAATACCAAAATCAGACAGGTGCTGTACCTTAATGTCAACATTAAAATTGCCACAGGGGCGTTCAGTAAGTAACGTTAACGTAGCTGCCGTATTTTGATATTTTAAACTGGGACTACTACTTTGAGCGGCAGCACATTCCGATTGCCAATTTTTGATTTCCTGCATTGTGGACCAGACTATAGGCAGAGTCTGTTGTCATATTTCCCTGCTTGTCCTGACGTTGGTGTTCCTAACAAGCAATTTGTGATTAACTGCATATGAATTATTGAACAGACTTGTGTTGGCATTTCCCTGCTTGTCCTGGTATGTCAGCTCAACTGGTGTAAAAGCCAACTACTGTTTGTTAGCTGATCATAACTGAACAAGCCACTCGATAGGCAACACTCAACTAAGGAAAGTTGTCTTTTACTACAGGAAGTATTTTTGTACCATCCCTTCGAAAAGACCCATGTTGAAGATTAAATGTGCTTAAAACCATTTCAAATTGTTTTCCTTGAACCGCGTGTATGTACGAGGCACTTTTAATTGCTTTGAAACACCATTTAAAAAAAATCTTACGTACAAATTCGAAAATCAAACATCCTTTTCAGCTTATTGAATTTGTTGTCATGAATGGAAGGAAATACGGCTTTTCATTTTGTTGGTAGTTGGATGTGGAAACTGCACGAGTGCAACAAGAGTGAGCCACCGAGCCCAATCAACTCAGCGAGACTACATCTAGAAGCGGAGCATGATCAAAATACTCGATACAACCAGCACCTTGGTCAATCAACTGGGCCAAGCTATGGTGTTCCAACTTTCTGTGTGTTCCTAGAGCCAGTGGACTTCACTGTTAATCCTGTCATCAGTATAGCAGAATACATTCAATACCTTCCAGAACTACTTGTGCAGTCCAGCGCAAGTTAATTGCTGCTGTTGGCGACAGGCTCGGCACCCTAAAACGTAGCAAACCTTTAAACAAGCTCAACAGATTGTTCCAAGAGTACGTTGAGCGGAAACGATATACCTTTCAAAATGACTGATGGATTTGTTGAGCCATCAAACTCCGCAGCCAGTAAAGGTGTTTGATCAGGCGTGAGGTATTCTACCATGGACCTTCCGATGGACTTGTGCAGGGTGGTTCAAAAGTATGGAGAAGCTGTCTGCCATTCCAGGTGTACTTAAGCCGAACCACAAAAATGTACTTAGGGCCTACATAACCTATGGCTCGGAGGATATGTAATGGTGGTAGTTTGAATGATCTTGAAATGGACTTTTGAACTACATGTCATAGAATAGCAGTGTCAATTTGAATGTTGTAGAGAACCATAAGCCAATGCCATAGTGAAGAAACAATGGAGTTTTGAGAAGGATCCTAGAATTTAAAGGCTAGTTATCGGTAAGAAAACGGAGCACGATTTGCAGCACATTGGTGACACAATTATGTGACACAATTATAAATTAGTAAGTACTCGGGAGCACGCCAGCACATGGGTGACCACTTCGTGGCATGCCACCTGTGTAATGTAGTGCAGTTTTTAACGCTATCTTTGATCGCTTGCGTCTTGTAATTCCTTTCTGTTTTGCTTTGGCATTGGATTATAGTTTTCTACAACTTTCCAATACTCCGCTGTAATAACTTTGAAAGGTCATTCAAACTACCGTCATTCCATTTCCCCGAGCCATATGTGTGTACGTTTTCGTGGTTCTCCAATTTGATTTGAAATGGCAGAAGGCTTCCCCAGCCTTTTGGATAACTTGATACTTGATTTATTTCATTCAGCAGGATGAAAATCCAGTTGCAGAATAAAACAGCATACACGGTATCCGGCTAAAGCAAACAAATGAACAAAATACGTATAAAAGTAAACAAAATATTAGATAAAGCAAAAAAGTTACACAACAAAAATAGTTTATAAAAACTAATAATAATACAAACGTCATAAGAAAAGCCCAGATGACTACCGCTCCCAGTGGACTAACGTTTGTGGACTAATGTTCCCAGGATGCAATCGGATAACAATAGACTACAAACTTGCCTACAATTTCGGTGCATACAGTTTATCATTGCCGGCGTGCAAACTGGAGTAGGAATGGAGATATTAATTTTGTTTAGTTTTGCTAGGGTGAGGGATTTCGTATCAGTTAAGACGAATGGCGTTCGGCAACAATGCGGTAAGACTTCGCTGTTTGCCTGAGTGGTTGCCAACACATCGCCTAACATATTAACAACGAGTAATCTTTAGCAAACGAGCCATTGTTGCAACCATCGTCGAACATATTCGTACAACAACGATTTGCATTGTCAGTAACCGAGCCATTGTTGTGATAGTGTAATTAACCGAGCCATCGTTGGCAGGAATGTTCTTTGCTCCAACTCCGTTTTTAAAATTCAATGACTGCCATAAATGCTTTGTTTATTTTAATCAAATTTAACTCTTTCCTTCGGCTCTTTCTTCAGCTGCAATACATGTATTATTTTGGAAAGATTGATACGTAAACATTGATAGCGGTAGTACGTAAACTAAGAGCCAAAGACTTTCGTTTACCTAAAGTTGCACAACTCTTTCATTGTTGGACCATTGTTGCAGCAGTGGATTTATATCAGCAAGACGCACAGCTGCAACAATGAAACCGTAGTCTTACCACTAGTAAGTTAACTTACAGATACAAGCCAGTAAGTGAAAGTGAATTAAAAATTTCACGACGTTTCGTCCCTCAGATCAGAGACGTTATCAAGTGATAGCACACTAATTTTAAAACATAGTTATACACTAAACATGCATTTAAAAAATGTTCATTACTTGCAATCTGAAGGATGCAAGGTGAACATGATAAACCCGCACAATTCAAAAGAATGTGCAGGCAGTCACTTACGAGTAGCACAGGCTGAAGTTGGGAAATGGAATGCCTGTGCTGCTCGTAAGTGACTCCTGCACATTCTTTTGAATTGCGCGGGTTTATTATTTTATTATGTTAACCTTGAATCCTTCAGATTGCAAGTGATGAACATTTTTTAAATGCATGTGTAGTGTATAAGTATGTTTTAAAATTAGTGAGCTATCATTTGATAATGTCCCTGGCCTGGGGGACGAAACGTCGTGAAATTTTTAATTCACTTGCAGTTAACTACTAAAGTGTTTTTAACGTTGTTTCTTCTTGACCACTAGTAATAACCACGGCTAGGCGTGGGTTTCTTAATTAGGTAAGTAAGAAAACGAAGGTCTTTGGTTCTTACAAGTAGTAAAAATACATTCGCTGTCCATATTTACGGATACCAGATCGTTTCTAAAGTATTATTAAACTCTTTCACACTTTAAATTAACAAGTATTAATTTTTAAAACAAGAACAAGAATTTCATAAAGAAATACATAAACTGCTTATGCAAAAAAATCGCAACATTATCGTTTTCATAGACCAAAGACAAAGCTCTTTATTGGGCTAAAGTTTGCATTAGGCACATACTCGAAATCCTTAAGATATTGATTCCAAATAGCTGCAACACTTTCCTAAATACAGAGACGGTTGGTTTTAGAGCGCGGAAATTTGTTAAAACCACTTACAGTAAAACAGTAGATTAGTAGCGCCACAATCCGTACATCTATACGGTGTTTGCGTTCGCTCGCAGGGCCGGCAGGGCACCTTATACTTTTTTCCGTAAACAGTTCTGATAGGCGGGTTGTTATTGTCAGTTTCGTGTGGTGGTGTGTGGTTTTGTTGTTATTGTCAGTTGGTTAGGTAAGTTTGGGGTTTGGCATTTCATACCAAGATAGTTAACTGGTTGGGGTTTGGCATTTCATACTGGGGCAGTTAATTGGTTAGGTTAATAATGATTTAACGAGTTTCCGCAATTTGGGATCAATTTGTAGTGCCTTCCGTGAAAATTAAAGGTAGGTTTTTTTTTTCTCTTTTTTCGAATTTCGGGCCATGTGCAAAAACGGAACATGGGAAGAAAATGGGCTCTCGTCCGATTTTTTTCTTTTTTTAATGGACTAAAAATTACCTGCTGAGTAATGTTTTCCTCTTCCATTTTTGGGACAAACGCACCGTTTGGCTGTGGTGAAAGTCCAATGTTAGCACCACGCCGGAAAGCATGAAACTGGGCGAAAGTCCGGCAAGTGAAACGCCAAACCCCAACCAGTTCATTACCTCAAGTGAAATGCCGAAGCCGGTTCTTAACCTAACCTAACCGACAGTAACAACAAAACCACACGAAACTGACCCACCTATTTGAACTGTGTACGGGAAAAAAATATCAGCTGAGAACATGGGAAGAAAACGGCCTCTCACTCCGTCAGTGCAAAAGAGTGTGGCTATCATTAATTTCTGACAGCCAAACGAAGCCTCTGCCCCAAACATTTTATGGGAAAATTAGTGGTCGACCGAAACAAAGATTTACACTTTCAGCCGAAACCAAAACCACTACCGAAACTGGAACGAAAACCTAACCTTAATAATATCACTTTTAATAATAAGACAAAAAGTAAGGATAAAATCATTAAACCATGAGTGAATGGTTTTCCATAGACATAGACTAGACTGGGAGGCAGAGACCAGTGTACCTCTTTTCTGCCGCTAGGCTAATCCACGCGCGCCATTCGCCCCCCTCCCCCCCCACCTAAAAAAAATGTCAATCTTGCAAAAATAATTTATGACTTTCGTTTGCATTTTATTTCTGCTTGCTAGTTTTATTTTTTTTTAAATGATTAACTCGTGTCAGTAAGGGAAATCCAGACACCAGAAAGGGTTTCATTCAATGAGTGTAAGACTTGCTTGAAAACGTAAATAAAGACAATTAAAGCATAAATTTCCTGCAGTGCACCGATGCCATTATAAATATGATTAAATATGGATTGAAAAAAAATGTATTTATTATTGATGGGCATGGCAGAATAAAGAAGGATCTGAGATAGCGCCTCCTGGATGTCGGTGCCCCTGGGCCTAGTTAGACCACGCAGAAATTGGTTGTTCCCAGGAGGGGAATTGGTTTCGGCTTTACCGAAACTGCAGCATAGGCTTCAACCGAAACCGAAACCATAACCGAAACTAGTTAGTCGGTTTCGGCCGAAACCAAAACTGACCTATAACTTTTTGTACGCATCGCTTAAGCCACAGCGAAAGACTGGAAGTGGGGGGGGGGGAGTAGGCTGTTACCATTAAGCATACGATTACGCATTAACTCAACCTAAAAGACAATTTCTGGGGTGTTTGCTATTAATTCAAATAACCATCTACATTCAACTACGTATAGCAAAGAGGAGGAAGGGAAGGAAACAAAGAGGAGAGGGAGAGGACGGGATAAAAGGGAGAGGATTGGCGGAAAGGGGAGTTTTACACAAACAAAAATCGACTGTTGCAGTGAACGATCAGGCAGCACCGAGCAAATACTAGGAAACAACCACAGGTCAAACAAATTCTCGGGCGAAGCCGGGTACGATGCTAGTGAATTTATAATTTTGCCTTTATTCCGTTAGCTATGCACCTAGTATGCACTATCCTGTTGCCTCACACGTTTGTCGAATTGATCTACAACAAACTGTTACACTAAATAATCGATTATACTATAATTACCTGATTAGCAGGAGCCACATAATTACCAGAATTGCCAATACGCGTAGAATCCTAGACAGCCTTCCCGGCAAACCGTAAAGTAGCCGCCATTTATTTTTTTTCAGTGGTTCGTCAATAGCCCAACAAAAGATAGAATTCCGTTTTCCGTGCATGTTGTCAAAACCTGAAATAAGCTGGGCCAGTTCCGGTTCAACTTTTTTTTTCATACAGAAACATAATTGGCAAATATTTTTAGTCAAGGATCTACAACCCTTCATATGCAAACGATTTCACCATAAACATTTCAATAACAACGTCTACAATTTGCTGGCACGCCTTCTAATCGAAATCATTAAAAATCGACTAATATTTCAGTCACTTCTGGCCAGATGCTAAAGGTGATAGGCATGACCCGTTCAAATAAACGACTGGATTGGGACGTGACGTCATTTAACAATAGCTTACGACGCAAGCCCCTTTTTCTCCCCGACTGTATTTCAATAACTGCATTATATGCATAAGCAGTTAAAAAATAATTCTAGGCACTGAAAACGAAGGCGAGGGTTATTACATGCGTAAGAAAATCTACTACCGCTATCAATGTTTGCATATCATTTACGTATCAATATTTCCAAAATAACACATTTATTGCAGCTGAAGAAAAAGCCAAAGGAATGAGTTAAAATTGATTAAAATAAACAAATAAGGCATTTATTGCAGTTACTGAGTTTGGAGCAAAGTACATTCCCGTCAACAATGGCTCGTTATGCTATCACAATAATGGCTCGGTTACCGACAATGAAAATCGTTGTTGTACAAATATATTCGATGATGATTCGGCAACAATGTACCGACACTTTCGCTTTATTGCAACAATGGCTCTTCCACCAAAGATTCAACTCGTCGTTGTTTAAATAATGTTAGACGATGGCATTCGTAACAATGCGGTAAGACTTTCGCTTTATTGCCCTCGCTTTCGCCTTTTCGCTTAATGTTGCCGAACGTAATCGTCTAACTGATATAAGAATTATATGCCTACAATTCTTATTTCATATTAAAAAAATTAATAGTTGTTATTTAAAGGGTGGAATAATTTAATAAGCTTAGGAACGATTTGGGATACGTAGACATTGACAGCAATGACATTTTTATTACATAAATAATAACCAAAGGCCTTTGTTTTCTTAAGTATAGAATTCTGTGCCCAGCCCTAGTAGTGGATAGCCAGCTTGTAACCCTAGGGGGCCTGTTAAGACAGTGCCGGCTGCCAACCATAATTTGACGAGGTCTGGGTTTGTTAATGCAAAATTAACAGGTTATGTATGTTTTCCTGTTTCGGCAATAAGAAACTTACTTTTGCCGGCCCCATAGCCCAAGAAAAACACAGTTGAAACATGTAAGCAGGGGTCCGTACTTTTCCCGAGCATTTCCTTTTAAAGCTGGAAATGTCGTGGGAAATTAAAATAAAATTCCAGACCTGGAAAAGTGCTTGAACAATTTTTTTTTAATTATCTCAAGTCCTGGAAATTCCTGGACTTGGACAACGAGTATCATATTCCTGTTTTCCGTGATGGACCTTCCAAAAGTAAAAAAAAAAAAAGTAAAACGTAATACTTCCAGTGCGATAGTTTATTTATAACTTATTTACAAAGCATTAACACACTCAGTTCCCGAAAATGTGAGTGCGTTGATACTAGGAGTGGCGCGATAATCGATAATTCGATAAAATCGCGATTGAAACGTATCGTCGATTATCGTATCGAACTTTTCTGCGTTATCGAATTATCGTACAAACCCCGCTGCTTAAATTGTCATGCCTACGAAACCGTAATAGCTAGAAACGAGCGGTTTGAGGCGTTGCGTGCGGAATTGAAAGGGCTCTCCAACCAAGTGTGCAGTTCTGTTACTAGCCACTTTAGCTGATTAGTTTAATGCAAACAATATCTACGCATTAAACAGTGGAACTGCTAAATTGTTTCTACATGGTGACGAAGGACAATAGCAATTGCATTTTCGTGGCTACTGGCCAAATGGTGAGTGCCACACAATTCACATTCGTGAAGGTGGCTTCAGCCAAGTTATTTTTTTAATTAACAAAATTAAGTTGGTTATTCCAGCCTCAAAATGCCTTATCGAAATATTATCGATTATCGCGATAATTCTAAAAATATTATCGAGATAATAAATTTTTGTATCGTGCCATCCCTAGTTGATACCATATACAGTATGTAACAATGATCGTATTAAAAGAAAAAGAAATCACTCAATAAAATTGAGATATGTGTATAGAAAACGAAAAGTCAGAGTATAACCGATAGGCCCGATTACAAATACTAACTAAATTCATGAAATAAACAAAAGTTTATCATCGTAATAACCCCCCCCCCCCCCCAAAAAAAAAATTGTCAATACCTTCTTTGAAAGCAGCAACAGTAGTAGCTGAACTATTTGTTCGGGAATGGAATTCCATAGGGATATCAATCTGAAAGGAAAGGAATCCGGACCAATTTCAAATGAGGGAGGATTTTGAAGCCTATGTTTAAAGAGGAGCCACGAGTGCGCATACCTGATGAGTGATTGGGAAAACTAAAAAAAAAAAATAAACTGTGGTCAGTATTTATATCAATGTTACTCACAGTTTTAAACATCATAATTAAGCCCACTTTCTCTGCTCTCCATCAAAGTGCCGGTCAATTGATGGATTATAGACTATAGTCGTTCTCCATAAGAGATCACAGCACTCCCAGCTCCCCGATTTTTTTTCGTAATTATACGCTGAACATATTCAAGCGCTTGACGATCTTTGATGAAGAGGTTGTAACGGTAGTAGTCTAGTTGTACATCAGGAATCGTGAAATTACCTAGTTACAGACAATGCCCCTCCGGCCAGGGCCGAATTTATAAGTAGGCCCGGGCCTACAGCGGCACTTTTTTAGGGGCGGCATGACGGCTTAAAAATAGTGGTACGCGAGAAAATTTGGTGCGAGTTTTGCGGGTGTTTCGCCTTTCATGAAAATTTTTTAACAAAATGCTGGCGCCATCCATTGTTAGAATTAAGCAAACGTACAGAATAACACTATAAATAAGTTGTTGCAATCATGTGCAATACATACAAGCAGGAGGAAATGAAAGCTGCGTATGCTTTATTAATTTCCTCCTAATACAAGTAATAAGATAGTAACCGTGCAAGTACCGTTTAGACCGATTTTGAAGTTAGGGGCCATTCAAAAACCACGTGGTCGGCCAGGGGGTGGGGGGTAGGTCGACTTTCGACCACAAGTAACCACAATGGGGGGAGGGGGGGTTTCCAAATAAACCACGTGGCCACAGCATTGAAGGGAAAGCCATTATCTCCAATGGATTGGTACATTTACCTACAAGAGTTTCTGCGCATACCATCCGACTCAGCCTTACAATGTTTTTATATTGTTCTTACATCGACCATGAAGTTTAGATTGCATTAAGTCCATGCGTCGATTAACGCCTGGGCCCCAGTCAACTGAGCTACATTTCCTGAATAGTGGTGACAAATACAGTAGCTTGTCGTAAAAATATTCAACAACGTAATACTGCGTTTCCTTGACTCGTACTAAATTCATCTAAACAGTATGCGGCTAACGTCGATTGCTTCACTATGACAATTCAATGCAGTGATGGCCTACGTAATAATGAACGCATAAGACTACAATTTTCTACTTTCCATCTCAGTTACAAATCTTGGATGACGTTCATTCTAGCGACCCTTGCAGGCCAAAAAATTTGATTAAAATATTTCACACGATGAGTCAAACAGGTGCGTTTATTACAAACAAAAAAGGCAAGAGTGCCGTAAAAAAAGAGATTATATGATTGAATTTTCACTTTACGTATTACAATGTACACGGATAAAAATTGATGATTTTTAATTGAAAAAATCAAATGTACAATTGAGAAAATTGTATCTGTTTAAGTGCTGTTGTGCTTTACATTTTAAATACATGATTGGTAAAGCACAACAGCACTTAAACAGATGTAATTTTCTCAATTGTACATTTGGTCATTTAAATTAAAAATCATCAGTTTTTGTCCGTGTACATTTTAACAAGTAAAGTGAAAATTCGATCATATAATCTCTTTTTTGCTGCTATGGCGTGGCATTACAAAGGTTTACGCATACAGTCAATTGTTGCTGCTCCATTTGCAACAATTCAACTCAGCTCTGAAAGCTTGAATCTACGAAATTAATACGCCATTCTATCATTTCTAACAGCCAATTTCGAGGCCGAAGACGTTGCTTAGTGTGGTTTAAAACTATATGTGTTTAGCTGAAACACGGAATCTTTCAATTCAATTTTATACCCTGGAGCCATGACCCCTAGTCGTACGCTCCACTTAACCTGTAACTACAACGCCAAAATTACACAACCACACAATAGGCCTACTACACATTATACAAAGTGTACCAATCTGTCGAAACAGAGTCACTGGAAAGTCACGGCCATCAACAATCAACTTTTTAGCAAAGACATAACACGTGCACAAAGAATGGAACTTTTTGCTGATTGGATTGTTGCCTAATTGCAATGGTTTCAAAGGGTTTAACGAGCGTTAACCACTCCTGGTCATCTGCCCGAAGCCCTAAGGCCCGGGCCCATTGTTTGCAATGGTTAAAACAATGTAAAACAATCAAAATGATCGCTCAGGGTCCCGTAACTCTGGAATGGCTCGAAAAAGTGGTCTCTGTGAGGATGAAGCCCAAGGACATTTCTGGCTTAGATCATGTTTTAGATTTTAGGTAGTTGCAGTGGTTTTTTTCTGAAACCTATAGTTACACAAGAAGTGAACAGTTTTCAAATTTACGCGTGGCTCCTTACGTTTACTCTTGCACGGAATTGCATAAAAGCTAGAATATACTTTCCATACCTATCCACTGTCTGGCAAGTTTGGTCGAAATATATTGAATATAGGAACGGAGAAATGAATAGTTTTACTTGTACTGGAGAGAGGACTTCAATCGTGTATAAAAGCGAAAGTGGGGTATGGTGGTATACTCATGTCGAACACTATCAGTTTATCAAATTTGGTAAGGCACAAAAACAAATTATATGAAGTGATACCGCATTGTCAAAAACACATTAAGTTGTTATTTTTCTTAAGTTGGGGGGGGGGGGCATGAGCCACGTGGTTTTTTGGGGGAGTCCCAGGCCTGACCACAGATGACCACACAGGGGGGAGGGGGGGGTTAAAAATGGCTTTAAAAACGGCCATGTGGTTTTTGAATGGCCCCTTACCAACGACTCATTTTTCCCCAAATATCTGCAAATTGTTCAGGGTATAACAATTCAACATTTTTTCTCTATCAACTCAATGTCTTATCAGTACTGATTGAGTGCAGGGTCGGTGTTGTAATTGAGTGATTTTTTCTTTAAATCGTAGTTACGTTATTTACGAACTTTTCATTGTATGGCCATTTTGTGTAGGGTTGGTTGTCATGCGTTGATTGTAGCCATGAAATAAAATGAGTAGCCGTGAGCATGTGAAACTAAACAACCAAAAAATTACCAAAAAACAGGGGAAACCAAGGGAAGAAAGGGACAAGGTCCTAGTAACCAAATCACTAAAATTTCGTAATTTAAGTTCAAAGGGCAACAGAAATAGGTTACTTTATTTTTGCCCTACCAGTTTTCCATGGATCGCAAACGAATCTACAAATTAAGAAAGGTGTTGGTTGGGGGAGGGGGGGGGCGGAGCCTAAATTAAACATTCCTAAAAGTCTGGAGGAGGTAGGTTTTTGGGGCATTGAAGAGCGGCGTTATGTCTGGGCCTACAGGCGGCAGGAGCATAAATCCGGCCCTGCCTCCGGCCGCTATGAGTAGGTAATTTAACGATTTCTGTACACTCCTAGTCGCATTACTACTACAAACATTTCATGCCGTAGTGAAATTAATCTCTTTTTTTTTTTTTTCCCTCTTGCCAATCGATGGGGCTGTGCCGTTGTCCACTTTTCCATTTCAATGAAATTCACTTGTTTTTCTGCTGGTTTATTATTTTTAAAGGTTTATTATTTTTTGGAAGATAAATTCGAAACGAATTAATGGTGGGTTGCATTTGAGATGGCAAGAAGCACAACGGCAGATGATACAGCGCAAAACATGGCACGAAAACTGAAATGTGAAAACCTGTTTCAATTGTGTAAAATGGTTTCTGCAACGGGATCTCAAATCGTTCTGTTAGCGTTTAGGAGTGTTAGGGTTGAGTGGGCGTCGGCATTCGAGCACGTTATGAACGATTAGACGCCCCACCTGGCGGACGTGAAAAGAACTGACCAGTTTTCATCCCCACGGGGCCCGGCTTTTTTGTTAAGTTTGGTTCGTGGTCTGAATAAATAATGAGATTTAGGCCGAATAGCGCCTTTGTGCACGAATTACCTGGTAATTCATCGTATAAAATTGTCAGTAGGCTACCTGCTACCTATTCTTCATTCCTCCTCCCCTCCTACCCCCTATACTTATTAAACGATGTGGACATCATACACGTGAGTCGTGAACATTTATGTTTATTGTTAATTTAAAAAGCAAAAAAAACACTAACAAGTACTATCACGCATGTCATACGGTTTGCTATGCAGTTAAACGAAACGAGGTAAATTATTTCAATTTCTGCGTCAATGGGCTGTTTTTACAGGGATGGCTGTTTCCACAACTGCATCTAAACAAACAACACTGCGCGCTCTACGTTAACATAAAAAATACAGGGCCGTCCATATATTATGTCATACTTTTGGGACTATTTTGAAACACTCTCCATCCCTTTGTCACAAATGTTAACAAAATTCAACCTCCTTCCCCCAATAATTACGTCATACTTTTGCAATCACTTCTCCCTCCATACAATATGTCGAAGTACTTGACATCTGCTTAGACTTAAATTTATTGTAATTTTTCAAATGTCTTGAGTGAGTTTCACGGATCTAAATCTTGTAGTTCTTCTGTGTGTATTAGGGCCACCGCGTACTTGCGGCCAGTGATCGTCGCAGCCCAAAAACAAGGTGACGTGCCGCGTGGCCACGTCCGTTTTTTAGTGGTCGCGTGGCTTGGTTGTTTAGTGGGAGTGGGGGTGGCTAAATAGAATTGCGTATGTTCTTTTGTTTTCCTAAACAATACGCTAAATATGCTGTTGTCAAACGCCATCAATCTGGAAGCTAACACAATTTCTGCCAATAGCCAGCGTGAAATGAACACGATGAAAAACTCTCCGATCGTGAAAAATTGGTCGTATATAATTTTGATGCACAGGGGCCAGACACGATGCGCGCACACACGGGAACACACACGCGCTGCCTCGTGAGTGTAGCGAGCATGTAAGCGATAACGAGCTATCCACAGATTAGAGAACGACGGCTATGGGGATATCGCTCACGAGGCGGCGTATGTGTTCCCGCGTATCGTGTGCCTGGCCACTGCCTACTCTACACACTGGGCACAGTAGGCAGTGGCCTGGCCTCTGTGATTTGATGCGCTGCCTGTCAACTGTATCTAAGACTTTGCTGTGACGTCATATTTTTGTTGTTGTTGGAAGTTAATTGTTAGAGTGTACCTAATTGTTGTCAGATGGCGGATTGTTGTTCATTTAATTTACTGTATCGGTGCGCATGACTGAGGGTCAAGGCACCATTAAAATCAATCAATCACTAGCAGACTGTGTCTGTTAACTGTAACGAGCTTATACATGATTTCAGCATACTGGTGTAAATTCCACATGCGGTAGAATTCTTTGGAAATCGTTGGAATCAGGTGTGTTGGGTCCAGTAACGAAGAATACCACAATATTAATGTTTGGGAAGGTGTCCTTTGTGGAGAAAACGTGCCCTCAATACCGATGATTTGTATTACTGGCTAGCTAGCTACTACCATAGATTAGAAAGTTAACTAGATATACCGTCTTACTTCTTCCCATCCTACGCGGAGCTCTGGCGGTAGTTGCGGCTACTAATAC